>JAWWEV010000049.1:5487316-5506755 GCA_035583235.1 Hafferia zeledoni | reverse complement strand
ATCCCATCCCATCCCATCCCATCCCATGTCCCCCCAAGGTTGTGGCACAGCCCCAGTCCCAGTGCTGTTCCCAGCTGGCATCTCTCTGCTTTACTGCTTTATTTTTTTTTTTTCAAGTTCAGTTTGAAAAGAAGAAAACCAAATCAAAGATAATTTTGGTACCTGCTGCTGTTTCACTGTTTCGAAACGAGCAGCACTTTGGGATGAACTGCTTTGTTTGCCGAGAAAATCACCCTGAGCTTGATTTGTGTTAGTAAATATTTTCCTGGCAGCAACATTATTTTCATTCCAAGTGGTTAACCCTGATGTGACCCATTTCCTAACCCCATAGGGCTGCTGGTAATGGGGCATCTTTGAGAACATAATTGATTTATAAATAAACTGAGCTGTGCAGCTCAGATGAAACTGTTCTGTGCAATGAGATGGTCAGGCTTGGAAATCAGTGCTGGGATGGGCAGTGCTGCCCTTCTCTTCCACCCACAGTGTTCCTCCTTCAGGTATTTCAGTGGTGCTTTTGTGTTTAGACCCTTCCCACTGCAGGAAAGGGAATTATTTATAAGGAAATGTCATCATTTTCAGCTTTGTAGTGGGAAGATGGAAGTTTGACATCATGGCCAGGTGCAGGTAAAAATGTCAAACAACTTTGATGCCTTTAAAATTCATGTTTGAGTGTTTTTTTCCCTTTCAACAACTGCAATTTTGCTTTTAATATCTGCCTTAGTACAGCATTCATTTTTTATTGTTTTTAGGAATTCAGTTCCTTTGATATTAATGGGAATTTAATCCTTGGGCTGTGACTCATTTCATTGACATTTTGGTCTTTGCAAGAGACTTCAAGATTTTCCTTATTTGTAATTTATTCTTGAAAAAACTCATCAGTCTATTTCAGCAGTTTCCTTTTCTACATTCTTTCATATATAAATAATTCTTTCATATATAAATAATTCTTTCATATGTAAATAATTCTTTCATATATAAATAAGGAGGAATTTACTCCTCTGAGGTTGCTGTCTGGTCTTGAGCTGCACTGGAGGAAAACTCCCTGAGTTGTAGAATATGTGATGATTTTCTGGCTTTTCAGACAGACATCTCTGTTTCCCTGGGACTCTGACAGATTAACTGTTGGGTTTCCATCCTTTCCCATTTATATCTCTTTACCTGTGTAAGAATTTCCAGCGTTTTTAGGGCCTGATTTAAGAGCACAACATCTCCAGTGCTTGTCCAGGTTTTCCTGGTGAGTTCCATGAGCTGTAACTCTGCCTTTGGTCCTGATGAACACCCAGCAATCACTTTGGAGCTGCTGGCCAATGTTCCAGGCTGGCAGTTTTCATTCTGCCCGTTGTACTTGAGCTCCTTGTTGGGCTGACTGGGGAGATTTTTACTGCTCTGGTATTAAAAGGCTTGGCCAGAGTGGGGAGAGGCAGCAGAGTCATTAGAGCCACTTGCTAAATTATTTATTTGGCTAAAAAGTGAAATCTGATCTCGCTTGCCTGACCTGCCAGGAGGTAATAGCATTTGGTTTCTTTTTTTAACTGGGTGAAGAAAAAGTAGAATTTCAATCATATTAAGTTATTTATTTGCACAGAGGAGGGAGTTGGTTACAACTAGAGCTGGTAGAAGAATTGCATTTGTGTTGTGATGCTGTCAGAAATGAGGAGCTTAAGAAACCCCTAAAATCCAGTGGGAATATACATTTAGATGTACCTGCAGTGATCTGGTTCACAAATTCCTTTAATTATTAATGTTATTTAAGCACTTTGATAAAAAATCAGTAGTTCTTGGGGCAGCAGCATGAAAACATTTGTCATTGTGGTTTGCACCAGCCATATCCAATTGCTGTTTTCATGTCAGCTCTAGTACTGAAATCCACAGTTGTTCCCTTTTCTCTCCCAAATGCTCAAAAGGCATATTATGCCTCGGAAATTGCAGATTATGGCATTCTCTAATTGCTTTCAAAGCCATTGAGTTATGGGAGCATATTAAGCAACTGGCACTTAAAAGCTGGTGATCTCTTACATAAAAATATTAGCCCAAATATTTTTCTGCGTGTGCTTTTCAGCACATCCCATTTTATGGCTGATTTTAGACCCTGTGGTAAACAAATGTGCTAATGGAGCTGCTGGAAGCCCCTTTAAAAAGGACTCCCAGCCCTGTGTGTGCTGTGAGTGACACTCAGCTCTGATTAAATGCTGCAATAAACCCTGATCTGTGTTATTTTCAAAAGGAAATTCAGAGGGGAAGGCTGAATACAACCCTGCTTTTGGTTTATCTTTTGATCTTTTTCCATCCCAACATGTGTCTCCGATGTTTCTAAATGGAGTGTTGGGGATTTTTAAGAAATTTGCTGCCAGGGACAAGACAGGCAGAGCGGGCAGGAGGGCGGGTCGTGCCCAGCATGAGCCCTGCCAGCCCCAGCTCTCCCTCTCCCTCCCATCCCTGCCTGCTGCCACCTCCACTGGCCTGCTGGGCTGGAGCACAGCTGGGCTGGGACACAGAGACAAGTTCTGGTAAGGTGCACATTTATCCTCACCTTCTCTTTCCTCTCTCCTTCCCCTCCTCTCCCTGCTCTCATTCAGTTGTTTAATTTTTGTAGAGGTGTTTGCAGCACCTGGTTGTTCTCGCTGATAAAAACTTGCTGCTTTCCTGGGCTTTGCAGAGTGGTTGGGAATGGGTTGATGGTGCAAAATATTAAACCCAGGGTGTGATCTTATGCTCTCCAGAGCACTGTCTGAGCAGGTTTCACCCAGGAGAGCAAGCAGGAGCGTGGGCAGAGTCAGCAGGCACAGCTCAGTGTTGTGTTGTTGGCACAGCATCTCAGGTCTCTTCTCTGGGAGTTGCAGTTTCTCCTCTCTGGGGCAGTTTTGCAGGTTTTGTCAATATTTCTTCTGTTAGTACTAACAGAAACGTTTCTGCCAGTAAAACCCTGAGCATACACAAGGAAGTTGTGATCGTTGTGCACTGAGGGACCTGACAAAGGCTTTGTCTCAATGCTTGTCCTTTACCCTGCTCTTGTTTTCTTTTAAATCAATACATCAGATCAAAGATCACTCCCTCCCTTGCCGTGTTCCTCCAAACCTGTCCCTCTCTCATCCTCAGCCCTGCTGCACCTGGATTGTAAAGGAAGAGTCAGTGAGATCCCCCAGACCTGCAGGGAGCAGAGTCCTGACTTAATTAAAGTTACCAGACCTGTGTGGATGCTCAGACATTACCCCTTGCAGTGTGGAATTCTCTAGATGTTAGTCCTGGAGTTGGCCTTTCCCTGTGAGTTGGGAGATAAACAGCACATTGGTAGGAACAGTTACTGCCTTTCTAGTTCTCTTGGGGTTAAAAGCCTTTTCAGCCAGGATTTTAGGTATGACACAGATGAGAGGTTGGCTTGAAGTCCCTCCTTGCAGAACTTGTGAAGTGGATGTCCTAAAGCTGCCCTTTGACACTGGACTCTTGCTTTTCCTTCTGAGTGGCAATGGGGAAACTGATACAGTAAAGTTAATTTGCTTCTTTCTACTCTACAGGTGAAAATTCAGGAGGGGAATCAGACAAAATATTATATTTTGGACAAAATTAATGATTCAGTACATTTCCTCAGCATGTGTAAGGTCCTGTCTTTGCTTACAGACTATAGAAAAAGTTCTGGATCCTGAAAGAATCAAATAAAGACAAGGAGCCTTCCAGCCTCCACCTCCTTGGGTGTTTCTGACCACAGGATTCTTGATGCAGAAGCCTAAAATGCTTCTCAGATCCTGTTTTGAAGGCAGCATCACCTGGGGCTAAGGATGGGTAAAGAGGGATCCTTAAGGCTCCAGCCTGAGTTTGGAAAGTATGTGCAGGATGTACAATGTTTGACCTGCAGGCTGTGTCACAGCTCTGTCCACACTGTAATCTGGGGGCTCCAAACATGCCTGGAATTAAGTGTAGCAGTGTGTGTGGGGAAAGGAAAGAACTGGGTTTATTGCCTATCAGTGATACTGGGCTGTGCCACAAGTTCTCCTCATTTCTTCAGATCTGTTCCCAGCTGGCAGTTTCAGGTGCTGAGAAGGGGATGTTGAGCATGTTTTGATTTAAGTTGTATTTAAGACACACAGTCTGTGTTCAGTCAACGGTGCAGTCGTATAATTGAGTCTCACTTCGGTGTATGATTCCATTTCTCACTGTCAAACTTTTGTCTTGTGCAATCTGCCACCCCCCACCCTGGAACCCACAGCCCAGTCACTCTCTTGGAATATTCCTTCTTTTCAGGTGAACAATCAGAATAATGTTCTACATAAACCTGTTGGAGAACCTGAAGGTTTACATCAGCAGCCGCCCTCCCCTCGTGGTCTTCATGATCAGTGTCAGTGCTATGGCAATAGCTTTCCTGACACTGGGTTATTTCTTCAAAATCAAGGAGATCAAGTCACCAGAAATGACAGAGGTAGGTACAAAACGTTCCTGAGCTAAGCAGTGGAAATACTAATTAGAAAAACATGCCTGAAGCAAATGGCCTTTAGGAATGGTACTCCCAGTTCGGTGCCCCCACTGAGTGTTACCTCCTGTCCCTCCAGCTGGAGGCACAAAAGGCAAAGATCACAGGCTGAGATAAGAAAAACTTACTGGAAACAGCAATGAACAGTAGCAGCCATAATAGTAATAACAAAAGGTGTAAGAAAAGAAATCATTTACGTGGACAAACATTGTAATGACAACACTGGACAGCTCCCTCCACCTCCTTCTCAGCTGGCAGGAACACCCTTCTCCCTGGAAGTGAGAATCCTTTCCCCCAGCAATGATGTGAGGTGGTGTAGAATAACCTTCAGGTCTGAGCCATACCCCCTCCTGGCTCCTGCAGAAAATGACCCCTGTCCTGGCTGGAATCAGCACATTATGGGAGGGTGTCTACTTTGTACCTGCCTCTGATTTCATAGGGGAGACGCTGTTGGTGTGAATGTTTGGTGGTCTTGTTTTATTTCAAGGATGAGGCCAAATCATCCATCACAGATCTTCCCTATCATGGCAAACCTCCCTGTTTCTCACTCTGCTGGGCCAGCCAGCTGGTTTGGGAACCTCCTTACCCAGCAGTGCTGTTCTGTCCTGAGGGAAACCTCGCCAGAAACTGCTCCTACCCTGAGCATGGAGAGAACAGACCGAGTGAGGATGTTCCCTTTGCAGCTCAGAGGATGCTGTGCTGAGCTGTGGGCAGGCAGTGGCTGGGACTAAATACATCTGACTTCTGTCAACAGCTTGTCCTGCTGTTGAGATGGCCCTGGTGGTGTTTGTGCTGGCTTTGTGTGTCATTTCTGTTCAGTGCAGTTTGTTGGCTGCCCCAGGGAGGTGGTTGAAATCTCCGTGTTTGTTTTAAGGACTGGAATACTTTCCTCCTGAGGTTTAATGATTTGGACTTCTGTATATCTGAGAATGAAACCTTGAAGCATCTCCTCAATGACACCACAACTCCAGAAAGCACCGTGACCAGCGGGCAGGCGAGATCTTCCACCCAGTCCCCACAGGCCCTGGAGGACTCTGGGCCCATAAACATCTCGGTGACCATCACGCTGACACTGGACCCGCTGAGACCCTTTGGGGGATATTCCCGCAATGTCACACACCTGAGCTCCACCATTTTTGGGCACCAAATTGGACTTTCAGGTATGCAAGAATGAAGCTTTATGAATTCGGTTTCCAGTTGGATCTTAAAGGTGTTTTCCAACCTTTCAAGGGGGAATGGCTTCAAACTGAAGGGAAGTTGGTTTAGATGGGATATTGGGAAGGAATTCTTTGCTGTGAGGGTGGGCAGGCCCTGGCACAGGCTGGGCAGAGAAGCTGTGGCTGCCCCATCCCTGGAAGTGTCCCAGACCAGGTTGGACAGGGCTTGGAGCAACCTGGGACAGTGGAAGGTGTCCCTGCCCATGGCAGGGGGTGGAATGAGATTCCTTTCCAACCACCATTTGCTGATTCTAAATGATTCTATTACTTAAAGGATAACTGTATAACCAAATAAAAGGTCAGCAGCTTATTACTGGTGATACAAATCTTTTGTGTGGAACAAGGATGTGTTTGCAGATTTGTTGTGAGTACATTCCTGTGCAGAGCCCTCCACTTGGTTGTTAGAGGAACGTTTCCCTGCATTCAGAGTGGCAAAGAACCTGCAGGTGTGCCCAGATTAGGCTTTGCAGTTTTAAATGATTAACCTAATGACAATGGAAGGTAATTTTTAAGCCAACAGCATTCCAAACAGCAAAAGCTTGTAGAGTGACTGTCTTCAGTTGTCTTGATACAGCTTCGGGTCCTTAACTGCCATTTTAAAGGCAGTGTGACAAATACACAGCAGAGAGCAAGTATCATGTTGTCTAAAAATAAATATGGTTTATCTATAATGCATATGTGAATAAGCTTTAATATCCCAAACAGCAGCAGATAAGATGATTACAATCTCTGTGGTGTGGGGTGACCAACCTGCTGCGTGGCTGCCTGCCAGTAGGTTTCGACAGCAGTTTGTAGAAAATTAATAGCAATTAATAATAGAACCTCACTGAGTTGTAGCTTTTGGCCAGGGTTGCATTTTACGACAATCCCTGAAGGTGTCTTGAACCTGAGAGACATTGCCCATAGCTGCAAATCTGTGTTGTTGTATTTTCTGTTGTTATTTTGCTACTGCTTTAAGAGCTATCAAATGCAAACTCCATTTCCAGCAGCCTGGATTTATTTTCAGTCTCAGTATATCCATGTGGAGTTATTGTGTAGGACCTAACCTGCAGTTCAGTATCTGCTGACACCTTTTTGTCTACACAAACATTTCCAGCTGGAAAAGTGAACATCTGAAAAAACAAATGTGGAACAAGGTGGAGGAGAAACCTTAAAGATCTGTGACTTTATTTTCTAATAAAGTTCTCTGAGCATGCATGAGTTTACTTTTAAGTAGTTTTTACTTTCTGAAGGTTGCTTAATGACCCCGGATCTTCTGTGGTGGGAGAGATTAGAAAGAGCAGCAGCTGGGATTTTTGTAGTTTTCTTTTGGTTTTTAACTTTGTTTTTGCTCTCTTTGTTGCTGGTAAAGATCCTGGATGACTTCAAAGATACAGATTCAGGGTGTTTGTTGCTGCCTTAGTCATTTGTGTGTTGTCCTTTATCCTAGTGATTGTTGCTCAGATCCTTTTGTGAATGAAAACCAGCTTTGCTTCTCTCTTTCTCAAAGGCAGAGAATCCCATGAGGAAATAAATATTACCTTCACCCTGCCAGCTGCCTGGAATTCAGATGACTGTGTTCTCCACGGCCACTGCGAGCAGGTCGTGTTCACCACCTGCATGACTGTGACAGCAGCCAGCACTGTCTTTCCTGTCACAGTGTAAGTGCATCTTAAACACCCCTTCACACACTGGTCTTTGAGGATTAATTCCTCAGCTGCCTCTCTGAGGATGTGAGTTCCTCATGAACATTCCTGTTGACTGTGGAAATTATGTACCTTCCCTCCTTCCCCCACAGTAAATCATTGGTTGTGAAAATTCTGCTGCCTTTTAGCAACACCAGATTTTTCTGAGGGTGTTTTAAACTGTAGCCCATACCTGCCTTTCCACATGCTGCCTAATCTTCCTTGAGAGATTTTAGAAAGATACCCTGTGATTTAGTTTTCACTGCCTTGTGTGAGAGAGAAGATGGGACACGAAGGTTCTTCTCCTCTTCCCTCTGAGAGATCAGCATAAGCCCAAATGCTGCTGTGCTGCCATGTCCCTACCCCAGCAGGTACAGACCTTCCATCCAAATAGATTCCCTTTGTCTTCTCTGGATTCTCTGACACTTCAATCCTCCCTGGAGAACCAGCTCATGGAGCCACGTGGCTGTGTGAAGCCTTATGGAATCCAGTGTTTTTCCAATTAAGCTGTGGGGTGTTGACTTACTGGAGCAACATGCAGTTAAATTCTAATCTTAGTATAGAAACCATATGGGTTTTATAGACCCTTTTGGTTAAACTTTGGGGTTTGTTGTTTTGGAAGGTCCAAACTAAGCCCAGGTTTTGAAGACAGTAAAAGTTGATGATCTTGGGGGTCTTTTCTAACCCAGTCAATTCTATGATTCTGTGATTCTTGCTGACCATGGGGAATGCCACCAGAGTGCTAATTCTCTCTGTTTCCCCACAGTCAGCCACCACATTGTGTTCCTGAAACATACAGCAATGCCACACTGTGGTACAAGATCTTCACCACAGCGAGGGACTCCAACACCAAATATGCACAGGATTATAACCCATTCTGGTGTTACAAAGGAGCAATTGGAAAAGTCTATCACGCTTTAAATCCCAAGCTCACTGTTATAGTTCCAGATGTAAGTGCTGGGGTGTTTCTAGATGGTATTTTGGAGAAATGCTTAGCTCTGTTTTAATTGAACATGGTTCTGTTTGTGTGTAAATTAGTCGTGTTCAGTCCTGGGGGGGCTGAGACAAAGCTGGAAAAGCTCTGCCCCCAGTGGGTGTGATGGGCTTCATGTAATCTCCATGTGCCCACAGCTCTTAATAACTAACATTTATATTCTGAAATCACTTCACAAAAGCCTCTCTCAGTATATGGGAAAAGATCTATAGCCCAGATTTTTAACACAAAGAACATTTTGACTCTTTGTGCCACAATTAGGGATCACTTTCATTACTGCACCAGCTGCGTAAAGGGGGAACTTGATTCATGAAGTAATTTCTGTGTTGATCTGGTAATTATTGCTTTAATATAAAATGCCAGCCCCTGGTGCTGTGTCAGTAAATGGTTTTAATTCTCTGTGCAGGATGATCGCTCCCTAATAAACCTGCATCTCATGCACACCAGTTACTTCCTTTTTGTGATGGTGATTACAATGTTCTGCTATGCAGTTATTAAAGGCAGACCAAGCAAACTGAGGCAAAGCAATACAGAGTTCTGCTCTGAAAAGGTGAGTCTGTGTGGTAACAAAATATTGACTCTGATAAGAAAACACAGAAAACATTTTTTACCCAGGACAGACTGGTTTTTCTTGTCTTTGGAGATGTAGATTCAGTTGCCTTTCAAAGAGACATGGGTGTTTCACTGTGGACAGTGCAGGTGGGGGCCACAAAAGACATATATGTGCTCTGTAGATCCTGAGAATTAGATTTCTGTGCTACACAAGTGGATTATTGCAGCTCAATAAGTGCTGGACTGCAACTCTTCTGCCATAATTCTGATGTGATTTGAACTGTTTTGTGTGAAGCACTGAATCAATGGCATTGAGTTGTTCTATTTATCTTTTATCACGACAGACTGAAAACTTGGTATAAAACATGATACATAATTCTAATGTTTGTTAATCAGAATTAAGTTAAAAGCAATAACAAAGCAGTTGAAACATGTCTTGTTCAATACTGCAATGGAGAATTTGCACTTTGCTTGAAGAATTAAATACTAAATTTATTAATTTGTGAAGTAGAAAGCCAGTGTTGACACCTTTTGATCTTAATGATATTTTGTAGCAGAAGCTGTCTGGATTTTTTGGGTTGGGTGGTTAGGGGTTTGTATTTTATTGGCTATACCAAGAACAAAACACCTCCAGACTTTGATTGCCTTTCCAAGGTTCTTTGTAAAGGCAAGGACAGATACACCAGCTGCACAGGGATAAGTAGTATCACTGTAAGTGGATTAAGAACTTGCCTTTAATGAAATGTTGTCTTTTCCTTTTGTTTAGGTTGCTTTGTCAGAAGCATAATCCATCCTTCCCCTCCGAGAATGACAGAACCGTATCCATTGCCTGCTGAACCCACACGGGTCTGACACTCTGTGAATACATTCTCTTGCAATGTTGGTTTATTCCAACCAAAGACATTTCAAGTGCCTGTAATTGATTTGTACATATTTATAAGAGTATCTCCAGACCAGGACAGGTGATGCACTTGTTCTGCCCGCGGTGTGGGCGGAACCTTCAGTCTCTCCCTGTGGACGTAGCGGAATGTGTGTGTAGATCCCTTAGTGACATGGCTCCTCATAGTCACAGCCAGAGATTTTTGTCTAGCTGCATCTGGGCAGGTGAAGATGCCTCTGCAAGTGTCTCAAACAAACCAAGAGATCTTTGGTTTTTTGCCCAATATGTACAGTGTGTTTGAAACAGTATGCACCTTTGATATAATACTGCATTTCCAAAGCCACCAATCTACTACATGAATTAAATGTGTGTTTGTGTGGCCTAATACTTTCTTCCATTTGCTCCTTGCTTGCAAGAAAAGATATCAACATTTTAGGTTTTCTTTTTTTTTTTCCTCTATTTTTGGGAAAAAGAAATACATATTCACATTTTAATAGTGCTGTATTTAGGACAAACTTGTGCTTTAATTCATAGTAAAAAAAAATTAAGAAGTGAAGTCCCATTTAAAAATGTTTCTTACTGAAAAGTACTGTTTGAAATTAGTTTTATTTTATTTCATTTGGTTTTTGGTTTTTTCTTTTGGCTTGCTGAATGCCAGAGAACCAGTCAGCATAGAGACTATCTGGAAAACTTTCCACTTGGCCTCCCATCCACAGCCCTCCAGCCAGGATTGTGTGTCTCTGTAAACTTCTTTTTTTTTCTAGAAAGTGAAACTTAATAAAAAGATGTATTGTATTAACGGTCTGCTGGGGCTCTGCACAGCCTTGGGCAAGTGCAAATAATGAAAGGAAAAGCAATCCCAGAGTCTGTTACGGAGCTTCACTTTGGGACTGCCCATCCAGCTCTGAAGGGCAGCTGAGAATGACACTTTGATTGGCTTTGTCCCGTTGCCATTTAATGCTGTCCATTCAGGGGAGGATGACAAGAAGAGTAGGGCTGTTGTGATTAAGGTCAAAGAAACCACACACTAAACCACTTTCTGTTCTCTGTGTCCATTCTTCAATCAGAGCTTTTATTCTGTGCATTTCTTCCTTTTCCATTCTGCCTTTTGCTGTTTTCCTTTCTGGCTCCTTATTGAGTAGCCTCCTTAATTTCAGGAGTCAGGGGCTCCCTGCAGACATTTCCACCACTGCTTTTAAAATCTCACTGGTTGCCTTAATTGAGCTTTCATCTTCTGTCTCAGCTTTCTCCTCAGTGTAACAGCTCTGCATTCATACCCACAAGCTTTTTTTCCCCTCCTCCTGTTGCTCTAAACTACACAAAAGAAAAAAGCCAACTCACAATCTCATAGTCTCAACTATGCTGGCTTAAGATTCTCATTTATTACCTGTAGACACCATTGATTGGTACCTCCTGGTCTGTGTGTGGGACTTCAGTACCTTCAGTGAGTCTTAAAGAGTGTTTGAAGCGAAATAGTCACAGTTTTCTTCAGACCATGTTTCCTTATAGAATTTCAGTTACTTCAGTGGTATTAACCAACATGTTTTCTCCAGGGATGTTAAGGCAGAGCTTTAGACATGGCCTAGTTTGAAGTCTAGGGATAAAACAAAGCTTCCAGTTTTCTCTTGATGCTGCTATGGGCTAATGCTGCTTCCCTGAAACGAGTCAGAGAAGTCCAACAGGCAGACAACTCCTGGAAACAGCTCCTAATTCAGACAAGCCCAGCCTTCTGCTTTGTACTGACTTGGAGAGTTGCCTGCCAGGGTGGCTTGATGTGGGGACCAAAGGCAGGAATAGCAAATGGACTGGGGGGAAGGTATCTCTGGAAATACCTGGAAAACACCCAATGTAATGAGACTCCTTTAGACAAGCCAAGCCAAATCCTTTCTGTTTCACCAAATAAAAAATCAAACTCCAAACGTCCAAACTGGGATTTGGTCTGTTGGGCAAGACAGATTTGGTTTTTTAATCTGGCTTTGCTAATTGGCAATTAAAGGAGCCTGCTTGAAAACTCCTCACCCACTGTATCAAAGCCCCCAAAGTACTAAGATTGTGACCCCCAAAAGCAAAAGGGAAGATGTTAGAGTTGTATTTTTGGCCTTAGTTTATCCCTTTCCACCCCTGTATTGCAGCAGAGGTCAGAGTGTCCCACCAGGTGGACGTGCTGGAATACTGGGGAATACTGGATTGTTCCTAGGCACAGTGTACAAAGTGAAATGCAGCCAAACAGAAGAGTTAAAACTTTAATATTAAAGTTCAGATCATATTGATCTTTCCTTTTTTTGGTTTCTTTTTTCTTTTTAACTATGACTTGAATCAGTTTTGATTCTATTTGTACGTGTTTTCTTGTTCTTAGAAAGCTGCCATTTTCTTTTGCATTTTCTTTGGCATTACATAGAGAATCTGAGCCTTGATTTCAACCCTCTGCAGGTGATTGTAGGGTGAAGATGGCTGTTTTATTTTGTTCTGTTCTTACATTTCACTTGTCTTGTTGCATGATGGTTAATAGCTGATTTGGAAATGACATTTCTCTCCTAGATTAATTTTGTGTTTGTAAGATGTGCATATTGCTTTGCAGAATAAAAACTATGAAGTTTAATCCGTTGTCTTTATTTCTACCAGTTGCTGCACATGTTTCATAAATCACCTACATTATATGGGCCACTGGGTGAAATTAATAGTGAAAACCTTCAGCAGAGTGGAATTTCAAAACCTTGTGTAGTGAACACCTTCTATACACTTGTTTTCTTTATGTTTTGTGGGGTTGGGGATGTAACTGCTGCCCATCAGGCAGAATTTCTGCCCTAGACCCATCTCTCCTCTTGCTGCTCCTTGATGCTGCTCGTTCCTTGCCCTGCCCCCTGTGCACAGGTGCTGTGTGTTACTCAGAGGCCCCAGGAGCAGGTGCTGAGTGTTCATTGTCTGCAGGTGGAAATGATAACGGGGCTTGTTACCTTCCAGCCCCAGCTGAACAAGTTGTACCTGCGTGTTTTCGGTGCTTGAGAGGGTGGGAACGTCGTTGTGTTGCTCTTGGGAGCCTGTTAAGAGCCAGGCACTGTGTGTTTAAGTGCAGGAAGATCTTTCTGCTCTGAAAAACACTTCAAAGCATCCAAATGGGCCCGTTCAAATGTGGTGAGTGAGAGCATCGTTTAAAAGCAAATCTGTGACATTGTTTAGTGTTTAGTAACTTTTACTGAAAGACTTAGTAGAAAAAAGTGATTTTTATATATATATTTTTACAAATCTTCCTGGGATGGCTGTAGGAAACCGGGCTAGTTCTGAAATGCCAGGAATGAGCCTTAATGCCCTGTGTTAATGTGGTCCCAGGTCTGAGTGAGTGTTGCTACTTCAGGGAGCAAAGCAGTGCTGTCCTCTTGGCCTCCAATTCTGTCCCTCAGCCAGCAAAGAGGAAGAGAAAGGCAGTTGGACACGTATCCACTTGTTTTGTTCAACTCTCATAACCAGCAGCCACTGTTTGGCCAGTGTGGGGCTTTGTTCAGAGAGTTTTATGGAAGTGCAACTTCCTTGAGGAAAATCCTGGTGTCGTGCTCAGAGTTGCACTTGACTAAACTGACAGGAGGATCTGTGGTGAGTTCCTGCTGGGGGAAAGGCACTGAGCAATTCAATCTGAGTTGCAATTTGGTTTGTTCTAAGGTCAAAGGTGAGCAACCTGCTGTCTGGACCTCTTTTCCAAGGCTTTTACGTAGGGAAATCTGGCTGTAATTTAGTGCCACAGCCTTAAGTCAGTTTTTTCCAAAGGTTCCTCCTGGCTCTTGATGGTATGAGCAGCTTAAAAGTAAGTGTTTTCAGCAGGTGGGACAAGGAGGGGAGGGGGAAAGGCCGTTTTGCTGCTATTTCCAGGTGCTGCAAGGGTGGGGTGCACAGGAGTGACTCACTGGGTAACGCTCATCGGGCTGTTTGCTCATAACGAGGATGTTTGTTAACAAACATTTAAAGGCAATGAAAAATGAGGTAAAGGTTGCTCCTCTGGAGGACAAGGTGCTGTGTTTGCAAACAGATTCCATCCAGTCTTGGCAGGGTGGGATGAGAAGGACCATCTGCCATCAGCAACGGCGTTTCTTTAATCGACTGCTTTGTGCCAAATATTTTGGTGTTAGGTGAAAGCACTGCTGACAATCAGGAGCAGCATCTGCTCACAGCAGAGTCTGCTTTCTGCAAACTGCTCCAGCTTGCCCTGTGAAATGAAGAGTTTCAATGAAATGTTGTTCTCCAAAGTTCATGTGAATGAGTGTGCTGGCAGCTGCTGGAATTTGGATTGTAAATTCTCCTTTTTCCTTCCCTCCAGCACCAATCAAAACTTTGCTAGTGATGAATTGCCTGGCAGAGTGGGAAATTAAATCAGTAGAAACCCATGTTTCTGTTAAACTCCTGTGACCTGTTTGTCTGCTGTCACCAGCTAACTCAGTGACTTTCAGCTTTTGATTTCTGAGCCCCACAACTGCCCTGGAGATGCTCAGAAGTGGCACATACAAAGGTTCCTTTGTAGCATCCTTTCTGTCAGCTTTTGCCAACCTTTTTGGATGCAGTCCGTGGACTGACCTTGAGGTGTCTGGGTTGAAAACAGCTCAGCTAAATAAACCAGCCATGCTGCAGAGCAAGGAGGGACCTGGCTGGGTTTGGACCTCCCTCCAGCACCGTTCCTGAGGTGTGGGATCCTTGCTGTGCCTTTGCTGGATTACTGGGACAGCCTCCTTTGTGCTGCTGCTTTGCAAAGGGCTTTTACAGCTCCAAGTGCTGTGACCTTCACTGACAGCAGTAACTTACCCTTGGCTTGCAAATGCATCCAACAGACCAGGCTGGCACAGGGAGAGGGGAGACCCTGCCCTGCCCTGCAAGGCTTCCAAACACAACCAATATTTCCTATTTACCTTTGGGAGATGTTTCTTTATAGGATGTTAAAGAACCAGTTGGTATCTAAGCATAGATTTCCCTGTGCTATCTCTGTTGTTAGCCCCTTGCAACGTGATTCTTGCACCTTAATGAAATAAATAACTGCGTAAGATTTAATCTGTAGTGACAAAAAAAATTAAAATATTTGGGGCAAGGCAGAGATCAGGGAGACCTGGAAGGGGGAGCCCAGAGTGGGGGGAGCCCTGAGGATGGAGGGGCTGGAAGGGAGAGCCCAAAGGAGGGGCATCCCTGTGGATAGAGGGGCTGGGTTTGGGGTGTCGGAGGGGCTGGATTTAGTGTATGGGCTGATCAGGGTTTGGGGTGTCACAGGGGCAGGATTTGGGGTGTCAGAGGTGTTGGGTTTGGGGTGTGCGCTGGGCTGGGTTCGGTGCCCGCCCCGCTGTGCCCCCCTATTGCCACCAGGTGGCGCCGCGAGCTCGGGCTGGACCCGCCGGGCAGTGCCAGACCCTGCGAGGGAAACGCCCCATCCAGGGGGGCATCCCGACAGCCCGGAGGCATCCCCAGGGCATTCCAGGGCCATCCCGACAGCCCGGAGGCATCCCCAGGGCATTCCAGGGCCATCCCGACAGCCCGGAGGCATTCCCAGGGCATTCTAGGGCCATCCCGACACCCCGGAGGCATCCCCAGAGCATCCCGGGGCATCTCGACACCTCGGCTTCCCGAGCAAGGGGGCAAAGCAGTTAGATGAGCCTCTTCCTGCTATCGATTCCAGGAGGAATTCCAGAGGATTTCCTTTTCCCTGTTGTGACTGTTGTAACCCTCAGGCCTGATGCTGGTGCTGTCACACAGGGGGTCTGCCTTAATTCAGGATTGCTATCAACAATGATATCAACTGATACAAGTGCTGTTTCCAGTACTCTGGCTCAGATCCCTGCTGGCAGCAAGACATGAGTGTGTCTTGACCAGGACCCAGCTCCTGTGCCTAACTCTGCCCTGAAGGCAATGGGAATTAGTCACCTTATTGTTCTTTTGAGGATCTGAGCTTTTCCCCAGCCTCCTACTTCAAATAAAGCCTCAGTCCAGTGTTTCTTAGCCCTGGTGAATGAGGGAAATCCTTTCTCCCTCTGCTTTGGCTCTGGCTTGAATGAAGATGCTCCGTGCGTGGTTCTCTCTGTCTGTGAGTGAGTGAGGCAAACTCCTGGCACACTGTGCTGCACCCAGAGCTCTGGGAGCACAGCCTGCTTGTAAATATTTATTTCACTCCATTGTGCATGAATAAAATGGTTTGTAGGAATCCAGGAAGGCTTAATCACAGGAAGTGTCCCAGCAGTGCCTGCCCTGGGAATGCCACTGGCCCGAGGATGCTCTGCCATGGCTGGAACACCACGCAGGGCTCACTGTCTACCAAAGTTTCTGTGTGCAGAAGGGATGTGGACCAACACAAAGCAGCTTTTCAGAAGAAAACCTCTCTTCCCCCAGGCATTGCCTGGGCCTGACTGTCTGTGTGTGGAACAAACAAGTGGCTGTGGCAAGGGGGGGAAGCCTTGCCCTGGCACACAAGGTGCCCATCATCTTCTCAAAGCCCGGGCACAGCTGGAGGCCGGCAGGGGCCCTGGTGTCAATTAGAGCAGCTTGAAAGCTGCTGTGTTGGAGGTGAGTGGCAGGAGGAAGGAGCCCCCTGGAGCCCAGGGCATGTTGGAGCTCAGCATGGCAGGACTTGCTGCCTTTTGCTTGGCTGGGGCAGCTGAATATGCAGGGCACACAATGGCCCTCTGGAATGGTTGCCCTGACAAAATCAAAATACTTGGAGAAGCACTTCTGGGTTGTTGAGAACTGGGAGCTGAGCAGATCTGCTGAAAACTGGAGGGTGAGCAGGCACTGACTGACACCCCCTGGGCTCCTGCAGCACCCACACCCACCCTCGAGTTGTTTGTGGCATCTCAGCAGCAGGCAGAGCCCAGAGCTGCCCCAAAGCAGAGCCCAGGGTACCACTCCACATGGGAACACGTGGGGATGCTCCCTGGGAGAGGCAGCAGGCTGTGCAGGGAGGTTGCTGCCATCTCCACTAAACTCTCCCAAGCCCTAAGTCAGTCCCCTGCGGCCTCCTGGTGCTGTGCAGATCATAATCCTCAGCTTAGAGCTCAGTGGTCTTTACCCAGGCATGGGGAGCATCAGCCTGTGGGGGCTGGCAAGGGTGGCAATGGGCCTGGTGAGGGTGTGCTGGGTGGCACGAGCTGCTGGGGATGGCCAGGCTTGGTGTTTCAGGTCATTGGCAACAGCAGCTGCTGAAACCAACATTTCTGCTGGCACTGAATCCTCCCCTGTGTGGTTTGTAACTACTCTGAGTGGTAGGTGCGTGATGTTCCCAGTGCTCTCATGGTGTGACCTCAGGAGGGTCAAGAGTTTGTGGCTCTTGAGGACAGCACATGTCTGCTATTTTTGGCCAAATTTCTTGAGAGTAGCTTGCAGATGTTCATGTTGTTGGAAGCACAGTGTTTCCAGGAGATGGCTGGGCCAGCCCAGGAAAGCCACTGGGTGCCTGCTGGGGAGGTCTCTCTGCTGGTGTCTCCTTCTGGAGCTTTTAGTCCTGCTGGTAGTGCTGCCTCCTCCTCCTCCCTACCTCATTTCATGTGACACTCAGCCTTGCCCACAAGTGTGCCATTGATTGCAAAACCAGATGGTACTTTGCTGCCAAGAGATTTTGGGAAATATCCCTCCCTGCTGCTCTCTCTGCAGGGAGAGGGTGCTCTGAGCATCATTTCTCCAAAACAAGTCACTTCCAGCCACAGAACTGTGGGGTTTCTGCTGTTGCAAAAGCTGCCAGTAATGCTGTGACCTTCAGCATGGCTGGGACCTTCAACGTGGCTGTGAGGGAGCCCATTCCTGGAAATGGGAAACTCTCCCCATCCAACTCATCACCCAAACTTCTCCCTGCCAAGTGGTAGTAGGGGTTGCTTTTCCTTCTGGCAAATGAAAGTGCTGGGATTTGTTTGGTTGGTTTAACCTTCTGGGAGAAGATGCCAAGGATGTGTTAGAGGAGTTTAATTTAATATCTTGGGCTTCCAGAGGTGCTGAAAGCAGAGGGTGAATCACTGATCTGCCCCATGTGGGAAGGCTGAGATGTCTGTTGTGCCACTGTGGAGTCTGGAAACGGTGGGGGGGCATTTTCAAGGCTCCTGCAAAGGGATTTATTTCTTACCAAAGCCACAACAGAGAAGAACCCCCTCAGCAGAGCCAGAAAGACCATTTAATCCAGAAATCTTTGATGTCTTTGGTTTTTCTGAGGGGCATTTGGCTTTGCTTATCCAGGGGGGCTGTTATCAATGGGTTGATTGGTTTTGGTGCATGGGGTCCTCTCCTGTGGGTGGATGGATGCAAAGGATGGGGTGGGAATTGCAGAATGTCAGATGGGAATGGGCAGGTCCTCACTGGTTTCTTTGTGGGGTGTTTTTGGGGGCTCCATCCCTGCTGACCTTGGACACTTCCAGGGATGGGGCAGCCACAGTTTTTCTTGGCAGGTTACTGTAGCCTTACAAACCTGGGTCTAAAATGTGAGCACACATTGGCAAAATCATAATTTCAGGGCTCTGAGCTCTGGCACAACAAACTGTTTGAAGAGCTTTGGCTCCTGGTGGGGTTTGGGCTATCCCAGGTCACCTGGTGATTTACCAGCAGCTACAGGGAAGGGTGAGATTGGGAACAATATCTGAGACATGTCTCATCATCTTCTCTGAACACCAACTCTCCCCTGGCTGTCCACGATTTAACACCCTCATCTTCTTACTGCAGAAAATAAGCTCTTTGCTGAAGAAGCTTTTATCTAGATTAAGGCTGAGAAGACTAAGCAGGGAAGAGGCCTCAGACTTTGCTCAGGGCTGGTACCATCTGGTGCTCGAATGAGCCTTCTCTGTTCTCTGCTGACCCTTTTTGTGGCTTTGGGTTAATTTGTGCTCGTTTACTGAATAAAACCCAAATGACTGGCTGGTTGTGCAAGGGAAGAGGTTCTCAGTGATGGTGGTGCAGAGGCTCTGGGTGGCTGGAGAGCTGGGAGGTGGTGGCTGTCACTGCTGTGCTGGTGGCAGAGAGCCCTCCAAAGGTGGCTCTGGACAGGGATGTGTTGGCTGTGCAGAGGAGCCCCTGCACTGGGAGGGGTTTGGGGCACAGCCCCGTGTGGAGCCTCAGCAGAGATGAAGGGCTGAGCCATTGCTGGGGGATTTCTGGGGCAGTTTGTGTTATTTTTGCTCAGTGTTGGTGGCTGTTGCTTTTAATTGCTCCGAGATTAAATCCAATAATTGCATTTAAAAGTGTGGCTTCCCTAATTCTATGGAACATTTTTCTTGCATCTCTGAGCTGCTGACAATGCCACGGAAGGAGCCCTGCAGTGCAGAGAAAGCAGCTCCACAGCTCTCACTCCACTTCTAACTTTGCCCCAGAGTTTAGGTCTGTATTTGGGGTTGTGGCTCATCTGCACAACTCACTTTTCTTTCTAAAGTGCCCTAAGCTATCAATGCTCCCATCTGTGGGAAGGAAAGGACTGTCCACCTGCATCCTCTCCCTCTGGCCTCGTTCTTTTTCTTCCTCAAGCGACCTGAAGTTTCTTTCCCTCTATTTACCTTCACCGAGGGGTTTGTGCTATTATTTTCTTGTCACTTATCTGCTTGTCCCAGTGAGAAAAAGAATCCTGGTTGTGCTGTTGAAAAATAAATAAATAAAAATAAATCGAAAGAAAGAAATAGAAAGAAATAAATCGAAAGAAAGAAATTGAAATAAATAAACAAATTGAAAGAAAGAAATAGAA
>JAWWEV010000049.1:5475457-5487216 GCA_035583235.1 Hafferia zeledoni | reverse complement strand
AAATAAATAAATAAATCGAAAGAAAGAAGAAGAAAGAAAAAAATTGGAAAAAAGAAATGGAAATAAATAAATAAATCGAAAGAAAGAAGAAGAAAGAAAAAAATTGGAAAAAAGAAATGGAAATAAATAAATAAATCGAAAGAAAGAAGAAGAAAGAAAAAAATTGGAAAAAAGAAATGGAAATAAATAAATAAAAGGTGGGGAAATATACAATTAAATAAATCGAGAGACATGGAGCTAAATAAATAAATCAAAATAAATAAAAGTGGGAGGAGCAGATCTTTGGCTTTGCTTGTCCTGGGCATCGCTGCCCTGGCCGTTCCCCTTCAGTTCCTGCCTCTCTGCATTCCCCCCCCAGTTGCTTTGCATTTCCCATCTCCCTTTCATGACCACATTTTCCATCTGGGCCGCATTATTCAGGCAGCCCAAAGAATGTTTTAAGCTGTGCCTTTCTCCTCCCCCTCTTCCCAGGAAACAGGGATTTTATGCCAAGGGCTTTCCCTGCCTGCTTAATGAATTTGCTGGCAGTGAAAGGGGCCCTTCATCAGGTATTCCTGAAAGCCTAAACATGAAAGGTTCTACCTTTTTATCTTCTCCCACACTCAACTGGCTCAGGGTCCTGGTTTTGGGGTCTCTCAAGGCATCACAGATAAGCCAAGAAGGTGGAGATGGATGAGCTCCAGTTCATCCCTGGAGTCCAGCCAGGCCAGGGCCAGCCCTGAGAGAGGAGGAAGCTCATTATTAAGGAGAAACACAGCGTGAAGTTGATTCCAGTTGCCTTGATGTGGCCACTTCCTGACAGTAAAGTGGTAACTAAATTAGTGTTTCCAAAAGCAGAGTTTTCCTCGCACAAGTGAATTCAGACTTTGATTTATAAACATTAGTTTTGAAATATCGACTTTTTACTCTGAGATGGAAAGGAACACGATTTAAGCCTCTCTATGGAAAGGAAGTCTTGGATGTAGGTCAGCTTTAGCCCATGCTTGAGAGATTTGAACTGAAAACACGAAAAACTTTGTTTATTCCTTCTCAAAAAAAGGGTGTTTTCAGTTTTAAGGACAGAGAAGGTGCCTGAGCTGGGCCATGGCATCACTTTGGGAATGTCCAGATCTTGGGGGTCTTATTCCTGCTTGGAAAAATATGCTATTCCACACTTTCCTCTAAATAAAATATAATTCAGCTTTCACAAACTTTAAATGAGAAGGGTAAAAATTTTGCAGCTAAACTGTCTGGGCTGTTGTGTTGAACATGGTGGAGTTTGAAATCTCAACTGAGAGTTTAAGCCCAAATCTTCTGCCCTGGAAACTGTCCTTTCATCCCAGATAAAGCCTGGGATGACAGCACAGCTCGCTGAGGACACATCCAGTCAATGAGCATCCCCAATCCAAAAGGCAGATGAAATTATGAGGATTTATTTGTTGCCCTCCCCCCCCTCCCATCTGCATTTATTTTCCTTTCAGGCTCCACTGAGCAACACGTAACAGGGCTTTGAAATCACAGTTTATTTATTATTTTAATCCCAGGGAGCTGCAAACTTCTTGCCTGCCTGAAAAGCAGCTCCAGGTGCCAAGGCTGGTGGCAAACCCAGGTTGTAAAGTTGTTTTTTCCCTGTCCCTGGGCATCAAACTTGCCCAGCGCCTGCATCGGGCACAACGAGAGGGCTCCCAACAAGAGGGTTAAGCAGCTTTGCACAAATAGGATTTGGACCAGTTTGTTTGGGATAAACAAGCCCTGAGTTCAGCTCCTCCTGCTCAGCCCCAACAGCTCCAGTGCAGGGAGGTTGTTTTGTTGCTCCTCTGACCAAAGGCACCCTGAGCTGGGCTGTGTGTGCCAGGCTGGGTCGCCCTTCTCTGCCTCTGGCACCCAGATCTGACAAGGCTGAGGCTGCCAAGGGGCTGCAACTCGAGCTCCAGGGTGGCCTCTGGCTCCTGGATTGGGTTCTGGAAGCAGGGAGAGGGAGGGTCAGGCTGGAGGAGCCCTCACACAGCTGGGGATGGTGGAGCTCCTGCAGGTGAAACCTTTCACCTTTGGGAGCCACAAATCCAAACTGGGAATGGGAATAATGACAGAAAAGGCAGTGCCCGTGGTGGGAAATGGGCCAGAGAGCTTGGTCTGTGTCCTCACAGCCCTGTGTTGTCCCCAGAAGCCACCTCAGGCTGAGCTTCCAGCAGCACATCCATCCCCCAGAGCTGCTCCTCCAGAGGGGCATCAATCCTGAGAGGAATTTGGAGAGAGGTAACTGGAGGCTTCCTCCCAAAACCAACTCAGCAACCTCCTGCAATACCTGAGCACCCTCTTCCCAAGGCAGAACACGCTTGGAGTTGGGCTGAGGCAGTGATGGAGGGGGTCAGCCCTTCCACAGAATTCATCTCCACGTCATGGTTGGATTCTGGGAAACATTTGGAAAACATCAGGAGCATGAGGCAAACTGACTTGTGGCTCTTGGCTCCTCTTCTCCTTCTCCAGGAGGGCTGGGTGTGATCCTGGGGAGGGCTGTCCTTGCCAGTGTGGTTGGCAGGGGCTGGATCAGCCCCTCTGGCACTGCTGGGTGCTCACATCCCATTATGGATCTGGTGGACACAACTGTGTCCAACATGACCTGTCAGAGTCTGTCTCCCAAATCCACGTGTGAATTGGCTGCTTTTCTTACAGCACAACCAGATAATTCTCCATCAAAATTCTCACTGCTCTCTTCTCCTGCTCAAGCACCTCAAGGCAAAATGTTCCCTGCAGACCAAAGGGCAGAAAGTTGCCCAAGACTTTTGAATCCTGCTGGAAGGAAAGCAAAGGGTGGTTTTCAGGATGACTCCAGAAAAATGTTTGGCAGCTTTAACCTCTTGCTAAACAACTTTTGGACAGTGTGTAAACAGCCTTTTGGTTTTATAAACAGAGCCTTGAGCTCCTTGAGTGGGAAAAAGGCTGAAGGCACCACGTGAAGGGAAGATAAATTGTTTCCGGCAGCTTAAGGAGTTTTATATTTGTATTTTTATTTTTCTATTTTAATTTTTCTATTTGCTCAGGGTTAAGGTTTTGAGTTGGGACATACTTTGCATGGGAAATGTGGGAGGAGAAAGAGGTGGCACTGCAGGGGGGAAAAGCACCTGAATTTGGGAAAAGATGAGATTCTAAAAGTGGGTTTGGACAACAATCCCCGTGGATATTTGACACCCAGGTGTGGGGAAGGCCACCCTGCTCCCCTCTGCTCCAGAGGGACCAGTTTGGGTGCAGAGCATCCTCCCAGCACCTGTGGGTGTAACGCAGCCTCTCCACACCATCCCTTTGGACTGAGGAAATGCTTCTGGGCTCTAACAAATTTTTTTCTACTCTTCTGATCTGACCAAATGATTGAACTTTTGTCAGTGGCATTTGGGGTCAAACTTCCTGCACACCAGTTTATTCCATCAGCTCATTGACTCATGTGGTTGGATGTTCCCTGACTCCTGCATAAGGCATTGAAAACCTTTCATTTCTTTTTGATGTAGAAGTAAGAACATTCTTAAATGGTTTGTGGGAGAGAAGAAACTGTTGTCTTTCATGATTTCAGGATCTGAAGTGATTTCCCTTTAAAGCAGCAGAGCTTTCCAACTCACTCTTAATATTAGACATCATAAAAAGCATGAAAGGAGTTAAAAAAAAATCCCTTTAGACAAACATCTACTAATTTGAAGTTTGCACACATCTGCACTAAGGAAAAAATGCACATTGGCCTTGGATCCACTAATGAGTTTAGCAGAACATTTCAGCAGTCAGAGCTGCTGGGGGAGCTCCAGCCCCCAGAGCAGTGCAGGACAGCCCTGGCTCAGCACTCAGGGGCTGGGGGTGGGTCTTCTGCTGCTGGGTGGGCTTGGTGGGCATGTTTGAGTGTGTGGAAAACTCTGTGTGTGTATGAAAGCTGAGGTTGGGTCTCTGAGGTTGGGTCTGCAGTGAAGTTGGGTCTGCAGCTGCATGAGATCCTTCTGAGGGTGTAGAAGTGGATAACACTCAGGATGGAGCATTACTGAGGGCTGTGCACACCTTGTGCCACCCCAATGCTGAGCCTGGAGGTTGTTCTTGTGCTGCCCTGAATGGTGACAGTTCCTTTGCATCCACTCACAGGGAACATAAATGCGACTCCTCCAACCTGCAGTGCTTGGGGTTTGCTTTGCATGGTGGAACCAGAGTACACCCCACACTCTTAGCTTCTTTTTTATCCCTGGCTTTGTCCTGTGTGGTCTAAATTAACCTGCTCAGGAGCAGTGGGTGAACTCCCTGCCCTGCTGAGTGAAGTGTCAGAAGTGCAAAAAGGTTGGGCTTTGTTTATTTGCTCTGGCCGTGGTTCTGTGCAAAGCCACCTCCTTGGGTGGGGTCCTGAGGGCTGAGCTCCCCTCTCCTCTGGGGCAGCACGTGGGGAAGGGGGGGGGGGTTTGAAGCTTTAATCCCAAGGTGATAGGTATGGTGGCATCCCCCAAATGTGAAATGGCCCTCTGGCCATGCCTTCCTGGAGTGGTCAGTCCTGCAGCCTGTGCTCCCAGAGCTGCCCCATCTCATGGGAATGGGCACAAACTGCCTTTTTTGAAGTGGTTGAATGTCAGTGATGGGCTGGATTTGGTTCTCCATGTGCCTGGAGTGAGTGATGGCTCTTGGCCTAAGGGAGGTGTGTGCTTTTCCCTCCATCCTGAGATGCTATTTGTATGGCTGGGTCTCTGAAGGAGGCCCCATGGCCTGGAATTCTGGAGCAGAGCAGGGAATGGGGGACCTCAGCCCTGGCAGGGCTTTCTCTTTCTGCCTCTTTTCCATTATTCAATGTTTTTGTTGGACAGGTGAACCACCCCCATCTCGCTGGCTTCTTGCTGTACCACAGGCTGAGAGATGCAAGGAAAGAACAGGCTCAGAGATGAATCTCGGGGGCAGGCAGAGGATTTTAGGGCTGGAAGCACCTTGTCTGCCGTCTCCTGTTAGGCAGGAAGGCTGTGGGGACCAGCAGGCCTGAGGCTGCAGTTACTGCTTGGGAAAGTACTGACAAGGTCTGTTCCAGAGGGAAAACCACCTTATGCAGAATCCTGGATGAGGTGACTGGTCCTGTCCCACGATTTTGGGGCACAGTCTCAGGCTCCAAGCCTGAAATGCTTCTCCTTCCATTGGATTTTCAGACACAGACCCCACACAGCATCTTGCAGGGTCACAAAAGCCTTTCTTTAATGTCATTACGTGTCATAACCCTGCTGAGAGGACTGATCCCTTCAAAGGGAGAGGCTGTCCCTGGAACAGCATCTGCAGGGGGAGATGCTGCTGGAGGGCTGTCAGGCACCACTTCTGCTGCCTCCTGTTGACATTGGCAAACTGGCTGCCTCTCCCTGCCTTCTCCAGGGACATTTAATGCCAGGTGAGGCCTTTGCTTAACACAAACTTGTGGTTTCTGCAAACCACGTGGCTGAAGGTTTCCTCATCTGACTTTACTTGGTATGGCTGAGCCACTGCAATGTAGTTTTTGGCTCCTGACAGCAGTTCTGAGCTGCCTTTTGGGGGTGTTTTTGCCAGTGTTTGGTCCTGTTTTGGCTCATGTGCAGCCACACCCCAGTGAAGTCTGTGGGGCTCCGTGTTTGTTCTCGTGGTCTCTGTACAAAATGCATGACATGAGTTGGTCTTTGGAGTTTTAGAAACAATTCCATGGGTCTCCACTCTTTGGGGATCAAGGAGAGCTGCTTTTAATCTATCAACAAACCCCAGTCTTTGTGTGTGTGTGGATGTGCAGTTGCACAGGATGCAGAGGAGGCACAAAGTTCTCACGTGTTGCTTTGGGGTTATTTCTAACACAGTTGCAAAGTGTCCCCGTAGCTCGTTCCTACCACAGGAGGTGCTTTCCCAGCCTGGGCACTACTCAGTGGCTGCAGTGGGTCTTCTCCTGCCCTGATCAAGCAGAGGGATGGGGTGGATGGAGAGTTTGCTGCATGTCTGTGTTGGAAAACAGCCCCTCACACTGAGAGAGTGTCTGGGGCTGCTCCTGGGGCCTCATCAGTACAAAGTTTGTTCCTGCCAGGCACTTCTCCAACACTCCGTGTCTGCAGCAGGTGAGTGCTGCCAGCCTGGCACAGTTTGCATCATGAGCTTTATCCAAGAGCTTTAATCCGTGCCTAAGTCCTGCCAGCTGAGTGCCTGGCAGATAAGGAATGATTGAACGTTGCAAGGGGAGCTGCTGGAAGGAGCAGCCCGTGCAAGGCGTGGTTGGAAGCTCTGGATGGGAGTGATGGGGTGGCTTTGGGCAGGGCACGGCAGGGTACAGGTGGTGACTCCAGATGGGCACCTGAGCGGCTGAAGGCAGGGATGAAAGGGAGGGGGAAGGCCGGCAGGTGCAGGAGCAGCCAGGATTCGGTGTGGCTCGGCAGTTGGCAGTGCCCAGCACCGCCCTGCCAGGAGCTTGATCGCGGAGAGCAGCCCGGAGGGCACAGGCGTGACCAAAGCACATCCCTGCGGGGGACGGGCACGGCCAAGTGCCCGCAAATCCGCTGGGGCGAGACCAGAGAGGGAATCCCTCCGTGCTCCTCCCCGGGAACCACCGGCGGGGATGTCCCTCGCTGTCTGAGCCTGGCACAGCCCCCGGTGGGGCAGCCCCCACACCCCGCTGGGCTCGACAAGGCGGCGGAGGAAGGAAGAGCCCGGTCCGGCTGCGGCTTCCTCCGCAAGCCCTGCCTCGGTGCACGGTGCCCGCCCCCGTTCCTCCCCCGGCTCTCTGCGCTCCCCTGAGCCGGGCGAGGCGCGCTGAGCCGAGCCGAGCGGAGCTGAACCGAGCCCAGCCGAGCCGCCTCCCGGGGCAGCCCCCGCCGCGCAACAGTTGCCCCCAAATCGCGACCGCCGTCCCCGCTCTGTCCCTCCCCTGGCCGGGGGAGCCCCCTCGGCACCGAGAGGAGGAGGAGGCGGAGGAGGAGGCGCGGGCGGCTCGGGGTGTGCGCGGAGCAGCCGCCGCTCTGCAGCGCTGAGCTCCGCCGGGCCGTGGCAGCGCCCCGGGAGCAGCTCGGCCGAGCCGGCTCGCCGGGTGCCCGCAGCGATGGAGCGGAGCGGCGGGGCCGGGGCTCGGCTCCTCTCGGCCGGGCACAGCCTCCCTCTCCTCCGCCTGCGTGAGCGGAGCCGCCCCGCCGGGCACCGGCCGCCCTGCTGAGGCTCCCGCACCCCTCGTGCATCCTCTGAGCCCGCCGCGCATCCCTCCCCCCAAACCCTTTGTGCATCCCCCAACCCCCCGTGCATCCCCCACCCCTTTGTGCGTCCCCTCGTGCATCCCCTCCATCCCCCCGTGCCCCCTCGGCCGCCTTGTGCCCCCTCTCGGTGCCACCCCAGCCCCCTCACCCCTTGCATGCAGCCCCGGGGCTGCGGGAGCCGCGGCTGCACATCATGGGCACGAAGCAGACCAAGGGCTGCCAGCCGGGCAGCGCCGGGGAGAGCCCCCCTGCCCACCAGCGCAAGAAGGTGCCCCCCAGGGAAAGGGGGGACTTCCTCGCTTCCCTCGTGGTGAAGTCCGGCGAGAAGTTTGGGAAGGGCGGAGGCAGCAGCTTGCCCCCTTACCACCGGCGCATCTGCATGATCCAGGACATGCTGGGGCTGGTGAAGCAGGGAAAGCAAGAGGAGGCCACCGAGCTGCTGAAGAACCTGCGGCAGGTGAGGATGGGCAGAATTCTCCGAGGGGGGGGGGGGCTGTACCTCCTGTTGGTGGGGGAAATCGTCTAAGAGCAAAACCCACCCTGGTTTGGAAAGCCTGTTGGCACAGAAGGGGCACGCTCAGTTTTTGCGGGTCTGAGTTTCGTGGTGTAATTTTGAGGAAGTGGCAGAGGAGCTGCAGGGTGGTCGTGGTGTTGGAGATGGGAAAATACCCCCGGGGTGTGCTTTGCATTGTCTGCAGGGTGCGTTTTTCTCCTTCCCTTCATTCTGGCTCTGGGGTTTGCAGCGCTCCCAGCCCACTCGAGGTGGTTCCCACTCAACTTTCCAAAAGTTTGGTGTTTAAAACAGCTCTGTAAAAGCGCTGAGGCAATTTGAGCTGGCAGCTTTTGAGAATCAGCTCTTTTCTTCCTGGCTCAGAAATATCCAGAGTT
Source organism: Hafferia zeledoni (assembly GCA_035583235.1). Lineage (NCBI taxonomy): Eukaryota > Metazoa > Chordata > Aves > Passeriformes > Thamnophilidae > Hafferia > Hafferia zeledoni. The sequence goes on along the minus strand of JAWWEV010000049.1, from coordinate 5,479,159 downwards.
GGCAGCTTGGCTTTTTATCTTGCTCTTTTTGTGGAGTTTTGCTGCTGTTGGCTCGGGGAAAAGAGACGCTGGGCGGGAGCGGGGAATGAATTGTACGGAGCCCGAGACCTTTTGCCTTGAAAGTCTGTTTGAGCTGGGCATTAGCTGGGAAGCAACAGCACGGAAAGTTGGTGTGAGCAAACAGAAAGGCAGCCGAGGAGCGCTGCTCTGGATCCAGCAAATTAGCATTTAATCTTTTCTGCTGATAGATGGTGATAAAAAGACCGAAGTGCTGGGCATTTTCAAGGCTCTGGGGGACACAGGGCTTTGAAAACCAGCAAGTTTTCCATGCAAACCTAAACTAGACCTGTCTTCAAGCTGGGGTTTTCTCCCGAGGAGCCTGCACAGCGCTCAGCTGTTCCACATAACCAGTTCTGCCACCTGGGAAAAAGTTGCTCAGAACTTTGTTGGGCATCAGGAGCTGCTTTTTTTTTGCCCTGTTGTGAATCTGTCCATGGGAAAACACAGCTGGCCCAGAGTCTGATGGTTTTCCTTTTGGGTTCTGCTTTTAGCATTCTCCCCCCACACCTCATTTTTGGTCCAGTTTCGTTTTTAGCAGGTGGGTGGGTGTGGTTTGGGGCATGTCCCTCACCCATCCAGCCCTCTCCATTTATCCTGTCAGCCAGGGCCCCTCGGCCCAGCTGCTTGACGTGGTTTAGGACTATCTTTGGAGCAGCCCAGCTAAGAAATCTGAACAGTTTTGTGTGTGTTTGTGTTTCCTTATGGAGAGCTCTTGGAACTTACTCTCAGCCTTGAGATTATCTTTATTATCTGAGATGAACGTGCCCCCTCACCAGGAGTGGTGTCTCTTTGAGACAATGACCTGCCCATTTGGGGTCTGTGGGTTGGAAAATCCCATGGGACAGAAGTGGCCCTGAGTTGGGCAGCAGATCAGTGCCCAAATGTTGCACCTTCTCAGCCACGCCAAGGCCTTATCCTTGCACCAGCCCATTGGAGCTGGCAGAGAGGCAGGTGCTAATTTTAGAGGGTGTTTATCTCAAACACCTTCCCAAAAAATAAATCTTGGTGTCTGGGGAGTGCCATGAATCACTCCCAAGTTCTCTCTGGCTGCAGGGACTGTGTTTCCTCAGCAATGCTCTGGGCTGTCCTCACCCTCCCCACAGGTTGATTGTGCAGAGAGAGGGAGCTGGGACGTGTCACAGTGGATGCCCTAATGACACATCTGACCCAGGGGGCATCCTGTCATCTGACTGGGGGCAGGGGGGAGAAACAGCTAAGAATTAATCTTAAAATGCTGGGGGAAGTGAGGAACCTGTTACAATCAGGTATGTCTTTGTCAGTGAGTGTTTCTGAAGAGCTTGCTCTGATAAAATGGATCTTCGAGTGTCAAAATAGGGAACACTTTGTCCTAGATACCATAATAGACTCAAAGCACGTTTTTAATGAGGTGTATTATCCCTTCCCTCCAGGCAGTGAGTGTGGGATGCCCCACTGAACAAATCCTGCTTGCTGTGGTTTCCCACCAATGGCTTTTGGGAGGGGACATTTTAGGGGTGCAGTGGTGGCTACAAGGGACACTTGGTTTGCTCCCTGCCAGTGGGAGCCTTTGAGAGCTGATTCCTGCCATGTCTCAGCCTGAAGGGGAGGGTTTGGAGGGAAGGATGGGCAGAGACTTTTCCCCTGAGCCACTCACAGTGGCAGAGGGGCTGTGGCCTGGGCTGCTCTGTGTAGCTGCTGATGGAGCCAGTGATGCTGCTGCAAAACTGGGGTTTTCAAGCCACCCCAGTGACCTGGTGTCCAGCCCTCAGTTGGCAGTTTTTAAATCCCAGCATTTAGGTCACTGGGAGCCTTTCCACTGCCTTGCCCAAGTTTTTAGTGGGCCCAGCATGCCAGGGAGGGGGTGGGGGGCAGCATCCCTGCCTTGGGAGAGGCTCCATCATTTTTTCAAGCAGGATGTTGTCAGAGCTGAGGCTTTTCAGTTCTCTGTGACAAAATGCCCTGCCTTACCCACTTACCCCACTGCTTGGGGGGCTTCTACCTGCCTGCTGAGGGTCCCACCAAAGGACAGGGCAGCAATGCCATGGGCAAGCCCTGCCTTTCCAGCCCCACCACTGGCACCAATGCCCACTGTGGCCTTTTGCATTCCACCAGATTTGCCCCTCCTGCTCCCCTCCCTGAGGTAGGAGCAATGTTGTCTTCTTTGTAAGCATTAATCAGTGTTTCCAGGAATGCTTGGAGGTTGCAAACAACCCTAAAATGCTGAGATACGAAGCAAACTTCTTTTTGTTGGAAAAGATAAACCATGTGGCCAGCAGCCAGACTGCTCTGCTCCCAGCCTGCTCCTCAGAGGGGTCAGCAGCACTTTCTGCAGCAGCAGCTCCATCCCACTGCCTGCCCTCCAAATCACACTCATGTTATTCCTGCTGCAGGAGGTGGCAGGGGCTGCTCCAGAGGGTTTGTGCTCCCTGGGCACATTGAGCTACACCCTCTTGTACTTGAGATCCCCACTGCTTTTTCCTTATGTTCTAATAATTCTGGCAGTGACCCAGAGCTCAGACCCCACAGTGCAAAATTAAAATCCCTTCCCCCAAAAGTGCCTTTTTGGCTGAGGTGTTTTCTCCTTGCTTTGGGCAGTTAAACACTTTGGAGGATAACTGGAAATGCACTGAAATACTTAACATTTTATTGAGGCTGGAGTTTGGGGTTGCCAGGACCTTGCTGGTCACCTGGAGGGAACCAGTTGCTTTTCATGGGAGCAATTGTTGTGCTGAATAACTTGGAATCCAGTTCCTCTGCTGGACTTACCTGTCAGCATCTTCTCTGCTTTCCAAGGAGCTGCTGCAGGGCCTCACCCTAAGAGAGGATGAAGAATGAATTAATTCAGGATGTCCAGCACTTGGGACATGGGAACCTCCTTCAGACCCTGCACCCCACCCATGCAGGCTGTCAGGGGTGGAGGAACTGCAGCTCCACTCTGCCCAGTACCACCAGTTGCAGAGTGGGACAGGCTTTAATGTTCTATAGTGCATCACTTTTATTTTTTACCTTATTTTTTCTCTCCGCACTCTTGGGTTTCAGTGGTTAAGGCAGCCAAGCGCTGTCAGTGTATTAAATTCTGGGAGTGTCTCTCCTGCTGGGGAGAGGATTTGTAAAACAAAGCATGTTTTCCTCCTCTCTGCTGCCAAAGGGATCGGTTTTCCCAAGCGAAATGCTGAAGCTCTTCCCAGCACATTACGTTGCACTCCAGGAATTTGCCATTGGTTATGGCTCGACGTGGAGGTTTTGCTGGGCTGTTGTTGCTGCTCCAGCAGAGCTGGGCTGGTGGGAGAGGGGAGGAGGAGGAGGCAGCCAGGGCATCTGGGCATCATCTGCAGGGGGTGTGCAGGAGCTCAGGAATTAAACAGGAAGAGGGGAAGGAAAGCAAAGTACTGTAATAAACCTCTGGGTGCTGGAGGTGGCCAGAAGCCAAATGACAAGGTCCACTTGTAGGGTGGATTTTCCACCACAGCAGCTTCACCTGGGCTGTGATGGGGTGTGAAGGGCAGGGCAGAGGGGGCAAAGTTTGCAATGATTGCAGTGTCTCTGGCAGCTCATCAGGATGAAGGGGATGTTTCTCATAGAATCATAGAATGGATTGGGTTGGAAAAGACCTCCGAGATCATCAAGTCTAACCCTTGATCCAACCCCACTGTGATCACCAGC
>JAWWEV010000049.1:5452984-5464242 GCA_035583235.1 Hafferia zeledoni | reverse complement strand
GCCTCTCCCCACAGCACTTGTGCTCCAGTCCCTTCTCCAGCCTCGTTGCTCTTCTCAGTTGGGTTGGAAGAGACCTCTGAGATCACCAAGTCTTCCCTTCCTGGGGTCTCTTCCTTCTCCTGACACTTCCCAGACTTACTGGAGCTCACTTAGCTGTGAGACTTCTGCCCCTTTGGCACAGTTAACAGGACTGGCTGACACACACAGTTACCTGGGGGCACAGAGAGGTGGGAGGATGGACAGGCAGCACAGTTGGCTCAAGCCTTGTTGCCTCTTTGATTCTTTGCTAAGACTGGGCCAGCTGAGCCAGGATTTTTGGACTCTCTTGTTGGCACATCCCTCAGCAGAGGTGGTTGCAGGGTGTGTAAATCCAGGTGTTGGGGGCATGGAATGCCATCCATGCAGGGGGTTAAGGAGCAGAATGCACAAAGTGCTGCAGGCTCAGTGTTGCTCCAGCAACTCTCATGAGTTGTGGTGTGTGGAGGGAGAGGGAGACTCGCCTGGAATTGCAGACAGGGAAGGTGTGTGATGGCAGATGCTGCTCCTGTACTGGGAGTCCTTCACTTGCTGCATTCCCAGGCACTGGGGCAGCATCTGACAGGCTGGAATTTATGAAGACAAATGATTCCTCCCCATGTGACAGTGTCATCCTCTACTTAGGAACCTCTTCCCCTTTCCATCAAGTTCTACTTTTCTGGTCCTCTAAATACCTCCTATAAAATGTGTGTGTGTGTTTATTGTGAGCACCAAAGATACAAAATTTACCTGCACAAATAAAAGTCTTCAGTGGCCATAATTAGGCATTTCCTGTCACCTTCCAAGACAAGAGTTGTTTGAGCTCCCATTTACCTCCAACAAAAGCATGGGGGCCTGAAGCAAATCTTAAAAACATAACTGGTATTGATGGGTGATCAGCTGCAAAACAGATGGGGCTGTTCTTTGGCTGGAAGAGTGGCCACAAAAACCATGCAGAGCTCTGGGCTTGCTGTGCTGGGAAACAAAGGTGAGAACAGGAGTGGAGGTTTCCTGCTCCAGTTGCCTAAACATTAAATGTCTAGGATCAGCTAATTAGAGGGGCTTTTCTTGGCAGGTGACTGATAGAGAAACCACATCCAGAGACTGACTCAGCCAGGCTGGCTCAGAACAGGATGAATCACCCTCTTCATGTGAATTGACAGTAGACTGAGCTGAGGTGACAGGTCTGGGTCCTTAGCTGGCAGCAGATGACATGCATCCAGTCCTCCAAGTCTGTTTTCCAGCAGACATCTCAGGGCCTTTTACAAGGGAAAAATAGGGAGAAAAGGTGCAGTTGGGAGCTGGTGCCAACCCTTCGCCCTGGGCATCAGCCACTGCCCCGTGCTGGGCAGGAGGTCCCTCTGCAGCCCCCAGAGGGTCTGGGCACAGAGCACAGGGAGTGATAAATTGAAGTTCTGCTTCTACCCTGTGGTTTGGATACTTCAGTCAGCATCTGGGTTGCTCCAGCGAGATGTTCCAGCACACCTGAGGGATGGAAATGGCAGAGAATTGGATAAATTTGTCGTATTTCCTTTTAATGCTTCACTGCAGAGCTGGTAATGGGAGGTCCAGTGGCAAGAGCAGAGTTAATGGGGTGGGTGCCTTGCAGGGTTGATGCATTAACCTTTTCCTTTGGATTTTAGCCCTGTGGTGTGGGGGGCTCTGGGTGGAGTTGGTGACAGGGAGTGAGGAGGTTGTGAGAGTGGCCCTTGGTGTTGGCACCAGCTGAGCTTTGCTCACAGCTCCCCCTTAGACCTGCAGCTTCTTCTGCCTTGTGTTGGGCGATTGCTCTCCTTGGGAAGGTTTCAGTGCAAAGCTAAAGAGATTCTTGTGCCTCAGTGCTGAGGCTGCTGGGAGGTCGGGCTGTCACCCATCCATCTGGGAGCAGGAGGAAGGAGTGACAGGTCCCACCAGAAGCCATCTGGTGCAGGCTCTGCGTGGCCAGCAGGGTCCTGGCTTGGGGCTGGAGCCCCAGCTGGAGTGACAGCCCCAGATTGATCACTGGGATGGATGGGAAAGCAGGATGTGGGCAGCTCCTGCTGCTTTAGAAGGGATGAGTGAATAGTATTTTGTGAGCTTAAGACAAACAGTTGCATTAAAGGCAGTGATGGATCTAAATGGTTTGAATTGTTCAAAGCAAATCTTGGAGTCACCTTACCCAAACAGCATTTCCAAGCTTTCCCTGCACTGGGATCCCACTGGCTCTGGAAATGAAGCTGGGATGGGTAGCTCAGGTTCTCCTTATTAAATATCCACAGGCACTTTCCTGAAGAATTCTTTTAACTGTGCTCTGGCCAAACTCCAGTTGGAGTAATTACCTTTGTCTCGCAGGATAAAATAAAAGCAGTGAATTTTGTTCCAAATCTCTTATTCTCAGTTGTTTTTTATCTGGATGGTGGCATCATATCTCTGCCCATTAATCCATCTCTCAGTTTCTATAATTCCACCCTCCTGGAGGGGTTCAAGCTGCCACCATTTATTATTTGAGTCAGCGTGGCAGGGAAATGTTTGCATCTTCCCCAGAGCATCAACTCTTCTCCAGTTGCATCCTCACTCAAGGCTTGAATGAGCAATCATTGGTTCCAAACCAATATTAGCTCTGCTGAACAGAAAATATCCCACAGATTTAAACTTTATTTTGACACCAGTCTGGTGGGCTAGAGATGGAAATTGGCAGTAGCAGTTGCTGGTTTGTTTGGAGGTTCCCAGGGTGCCCTCTGTGATGCCCCATCCAGATGTTCTGGTCTCACCACAGCTGCCCAGTTGCAGCTGAGCCACACTGAATGCTGCCTGCCCTCTGCAGAGGTGCCAAGTTGGGCATCTTTGTGTTGCTGAGGTCTGTTTTTTCCCCAAAACACATTGGAATGTGGTTATCCTTCAAGTGAGTCCTTTACCCTTCTCTCAGCCCATCAAATTGGTTCCTGTCTTATAAAGCTGTTTGGGGACGAGGAGATGGATGGACAATGTGACTGGTTCAGCCTTGTTTCCTTAGGATACCCAGTTAAGAATTAAGCTGTTTATTGCATATGTTAAACATCTTATTCACAGAATCACAGACTGTTCTGAGTTGGGAGGGACTCACAAGGATCATCGAGTCCAACTCAAGTCAATGGCCCAAGAGGGGATTGAACCCATGACCTTGGCATTATTACAAACAAATTTTTAACCAACTGAGCTAATGTCTAAAGCCATGGTTTAGAGGGGATATACCCAGGTGACAAGAGCTGTTGGACTGCAATAAAGGTACAAGCACAGCTAATCTCTTGAGCAGTGCAATTCCACACTGCCTGCTCTTACCTCCTGGGAAAGCAAAGCTGCACCACGAGCTGAGCAGCAAACACTGGAGGGTTCATCACATGCAGAAGGGGTGGAGACTGATTTTACAGGGCAAATTGCAACAGGTGCATCCATAAACCCCAAGTTTTACAGCGACTTGGTAACCTCATGACTCAACCACACATCGGAGGATTTGCGAAGGAGCTGAACATCCTAAAGATCAAAGGCAATTTGCTGGTTTGTTTTCCAGGGGGGACTTCTCCAGACACAGGGGCTGAGCAGCTGGATGTGCCCTCCATCCAGAACAACCCACACAGTGCTTGAGGCTGAGTCACATCTCACATGCTGCTGCTCTCCTCCTGGACTCGTTCTTCCCAGAGAAGTTCTGCAGATGATTGATGGCACACCATATTAATCCTTCTCTTCCTGCCTGCCCGACCCTTGTTTACAATTCCAGCCTCTTCATTGTGCTGCCCTGGCTGTCAGTGGAGATAAGAGGCAGTTTTGGAGGAGCTTTTGGCCAACAGAGCAGCTCTTGGGGTGTTGATGAGCAGCCCTGATGGTGGAGCAGCTCGGGGTGGTGTTTGGCACAGGAACCTCATTTAGGCAGCTGGAAACTGCATTTGCTCCACATTAGTGAAAGAAGCAGCAGCATAACCTGCTTTCTCATATGACTTCTCACATGGACCTGCTGCATTTGCCTCTGATTCCAGTTCAATTTGCAGTGATAAGTAGTTTAATAAGCAAAACCAGGCTTGGCCTCCGTCAATTCTGGCTCTGTGTGCCTTAGGGGAGCTTTAAATGATGCTGCAGCTCATGGAAACACAACTTGGAGCTGCTCAACTGGTGGCTGTTGTGCTGCTGTTTTCCACAGGCAGCAGAAGGGGAATAACAGGTTGTTTTCCTGGCACTGAGGAAAGGGGGGCACAGCTCTGAGGGGTCCTGCTCACAGTGCTTGGGCAGGGTTGGCCTGCAGGGTCAGTCCTGGGCTCTCAGTTTTGGGCTGGATTTTGGGCTGAGAGGGTTTTTTTTTGTGGTTGTTGCTTGCAAAAGAGACCCAAGTTGAGCAGAGCAACAGGACTGACTCTGCCTCACTTGGCTCTCACTTGGCTTGGAGTTTTGCAAAAATAGTTGGATTCTGTTCTGCCTTTCCCAGCTGTGGCTGGGGAGTTCCTTTTGCTGCCTGCTGAATGGAGCCATTACATTTTTCTGCTGGATTTCTTTGCTACAAATTTCTAACTCGCAGGGTGGGTTGTTGGGGGTTTTTTTTGTGTCTTTTTTTGTGTCTTTTTTTTGTGTCTTTTTTTAGAATCTAAGAGCTTTCCATTGCTACATTCAGAGACTCCTGTGGAGGCTGAATGCAACTAGTTTGTGGCAGGGACTTTTCTTCCCAGTGGATAAGCCTTCCTGAAGGATGGATCAGTGGTTTGGCTTCCTCTCAGCCTCCTAAAGCTGGAAAGGAGTCAGATAAATTGCAGGAGGGTCACGGGTGACTGTCAGTTTGTGTCAGAGATGTTCCCTTCTCCCTCTGCATGTGACAAACCATCTCAGCACGGGGCAGGATTTGGGGTGCACTGCAGAAAAACATCCCTGAAGAAAGCCACGCTCCTGCCTGGCTCATAAATACCATCATTTTAAACCCTGAACATCCTTCCTGATTCAAAGTTACACTTGGTATGCAGGTAAAATCCCCCAGGAAAAGGGAAGGTGCTGGAAAAGCCCAAGTGGCTGGAACCAGATGCTGGGTGTTGCCTCCAAGGCTGGAGATTTGTGATTTGCTGCTGACAGCATGAACTGGTGTTAAGTTATTAAATTGCAGATGAGCTCATCACTTGGCCTCAGACAAGTTTCAGCCTTGAGTGGCTCTAAAATATTACATGTGGTGGAAAAGAGACAATGCTGGTGTGGCAGAGAGATTGAGGGAGCAGCTGAGGGAGACATCTGGGCATTAAAAAAATGCATATCAGGAGGGAGGAGGGAATTCTTCATGTGAAAAATGTGAGTTCTCCCAGGAGAGAGGAGGAGAAATCATTTCTCTGATTTATTAGCCCTACGTTTTATTTTAGCTTAAGGGAAAATTGTCAAGAGTTTTGAGATGCTTAAAGAGAAGGGGCAGGATGCTAAGCCTGGTTTGATCCTGAGAGGTCCCATGAGCTGAGTGGGCAGGATTAACCTCTGTCAAGTCCCCAGACAGGCTCTTTTGGGAGTGTGTGGTGTTTGCCTGCGATGCCACATGACCATGGACCAAATCCAGCTCTTGGCTGATGTTTTCTTAATGTTAATGTTGAGCTCCACCAGAGTGGGAGGGTGATATCCACGCTGCTTTTTGGTGCTTCTCCTCCTGCAAGAGAGGGAATTTCCTCTGGGCATCTCCCTGTCCTACATTATCTGCACAACTTCTCTTTTCCCTTTTATTCCTCTGGTGGAGGAACCCAAGGTCCAGTTCTGCACAGCCACCTGTGGATCCATCCAGTGCATGAGGATGAGGATGATCTTTTTCCAGCCTCACCAAAGCCAACCACGCTGGCACAGCCTTGGTGGGCTGGCCTGGCCTGGCTGCCACAGTGAGCACAGCTGAGATTAGGGCAGTTTTTTTAAGTGCCAACTTGGCAGAAGTCGTGACATGGCCCATAAATCAATTTGGCCACTTGATTTTTCCATCTGGGCATGTTTGTGCTCGGGGGGCAGCTTGGCTGGTTGGGGTTTGTGGCTGGTTGGATTTGTTGTTTTGAGGCTTTTTTTGTGCTCCTGGCAAGGCAGAACAGCCTCACAAATGTGGTTTTGAACTGCCTCGGCTCTCTTTACTAAATGACATGTTTGCAGTCAGAGTTGGCAGAGCTGGTGTTAACCCAGTGCCGTGGGGTGATCCTAAAAATACCAAGGAAACCGGTGTGATAAAGACTTGCCACCTCGTTTGTGGTCATGGGAGGTAATGTGAGATCCCTCTGGCTGCTGCAGGCAGTGTCTGAAGGCACAGGAGATTTTTTCAAGTGAAGGTGATTGTTTTCAGCCTGTGTGATGTCCCAGAGCAGCAACACCTACAGCTGCTGTGCCTTCCCCTGGGGGTTGTTGGGGCTGGAGCATCTCTGAGCTCAGGGCAGACTCGAGTTTATTGCAGGGGCCCAAGGGATTATTGGCTTGTATTTGCCAAGAGGGAACCCTTTGTGCCAGATGTCACCAGCTCCATGGGAAGTAAAAAGACTGCACTATATATATATTTGTATATTATTTATATTTGAAGTAAAAGGAGTGCTCTATATATAACCCTTCCCCTCCTGGTCCCTGTGCACTAACATATTTCATATAATGATGAGTTGTCTGCCAAAATTCCTCAAATTATTATGTCTAAGAATTGCAAATCATAGAAAATAGTCTTGGAAGGAACCTCAAGAAGTCTGATCCATCCCTGAGGCGGGATCAGCTCCATCTGAACCGCTCCTGACCCAACCCTGTCCAGTTTCCAATGGCAGAGCTTCCACCCTCCCCTGGTTTGTCTAGTCCAGCACTTTGTTCTTCCCCCATTCCAACTTATCCTCCTGTTTCCATTGCTGCAATTTCAGGCTCATTCTCTCCTCCCAGAGCACATCCCTGCTGTGTTTGTTCTCCAGCTGCAGTTTCATGTTGACTGAGCTGTCACGTTCTCTGGAGTCATCTTTGGTTTTACTCTGTTGCAAGTGCAGCATTAGCTCAGTGGATTTATGGCTTGTTCGGATTGATTATTTATTTATTTATGGCTTGTATGGATTTATTATTGGCATGAGGATGTTCATCCTGCACCCCTAATGCCTGTTTGCAGAGCAGATGGAGGACAGGAGTGCTGGTGATGTGCTCATGTGTCCCTTCCTTGTGTTGGGTGGTGATGGGGATCTCCTTCTTCTTGGCTTCTCCACAGGCCCCACCACTGTGGGCTCATTTTAAGATCACATAGTGCTGGCTTTTGCAGCTGATTAATACTGGTGCTTTGCCCTGTTCCTGCAGGATCTGGGGATGGAGTCCACCTCTCTGGATGATGTCCTGTACCGCTACGCCAGCTTCCGGAACCTGGTGGATCCCATCACCCACGACCTGATCATCAGCCTGGCACGGTACATCCACTGCCCCAAACCGGTGGGTACCACGCTCCCATCCCACCCCAGGGCTGTGCTGACCTGGGACACTGCTCTGCTGGGAGGGGGGAGCTCCTTCCTGAGTTCCATGGAAAAAATCTCCTGGTTGCTGCAGTGTTTGGGTGTTTTTGGACCAAGAGGGTTTGCTTGGAGGTCTTGGTTTGGTTGCACAGTGTTGGGCTTTCCAGCTGACCAGGTGACATTCACCTCATGCTGCTCCTTTGGTGTTACCACTTGGTTTGGAAGTTATTTCTGCATCCTGCCATTTGTGTTTGTGTTTTGAAGACTGTGCCCCACCAGGAATGGTTTCTGCTCTATGGGGAGAACAGACCATTCCTTGCCCCTTGTGATATTTATCACGACCCAAATGACAGAGAGGCCTTGGCTGTGCCTTCAAGGCCAGGTTTCCAAAGAAAGCACAGTCTCCATGGGCTGCTGTTTGGGTCTCTGTGAGTGCAGCCCCAGCCAGATGGGGGGTTTTAAAACCCTTAACCCTCTTTCCTCCCTGACAGCTCTAACAGTTAAAGGGCTTTGGAAAATCCCAGGGCAGGGCTGGCAGAGCAGCTCAGCAATCCCCATCCCCAATCCCAGCCTTGCCTGGCTGCTCCCCTGGTGGTGCCTGCACCTCTCAGGCAGCACTGAAAGGTGTGGGCCTGTTTGCACAGAGGGTGTTTGAGGTGGGCAAACAGCTCAGAGTGCCAGCTGTGTACAACAGCTGATGTGGGGCACAGCTTCCCCCCCAAAATTCATGGTGTTGCAGAGACATGGGGACAGCAATGGGCGTTTAAAACCTCTTCTAAGCAGTTGGTGCAGCTGGAGAAGTGACATGATGGGACTGGAAGCAAAATGGCTTTTGCCTGTGTAGCTGTGGCTGGATTGAACTTTCCTGTTCACTTCTGTTCCATATGAGCAATATCTGCTCAGCCACAGCCCTGACTCGAGTGTCTGTTCCTGCATGAGCCCTAAATTGCTCAGGGTTGCAAAATGGGTTTGATGACATGAATTGGCACACATGAAAAGAGGAAAATATGGAAAGAAAAAGTGGTTATTGTGACCTGGATGAAATAATCTATTTCTATCCCTTCTTCAGCCCTGTGGTATAAGGATTAACTTACCAATGATGTTGGGGGTTTTATGCCCTGAATTTTTAAAATATATTATTTCTGATGGAGCTGTGCTGAAGCTCAAGTGAGCATTTTTGACCTTATTTATCCTGTGTGCTATAACATGTGGCTAGAACTGTATTAATAAACTCAGTTTATACAGGGTGAGTGTAATCAGGGCACCATGACCAGTAGCTCAGTGCTTTTATCCCCAGACCAAGCACATAATCCAGCTCTTCTGTCATGTGTCCTGTTCTTTGGTCTTCAATTCAAATTATCACTCCAGCTTCTGACATCAAGCTTGTTTTTAGACCAGTATGAGCTGAAATGGTAGATATGAGGCAGGGACATGTTGAGGGACACTCTGGCACAGGGTGAGCTTGGGATCCTCAGGGAGTTTCTTACCTTCCCCTTTTGCTGTGAGATGGGCAAGGGAAATCTCATACATCTTGCAAAGCTCCCAGATTCCAGATGCAAAGTGCTGTGAGAGTATTATTTATTCTTTGCTCTAAGAAACATTATAAAAGGAAGCTGATTTATGAACAAAATCCTCTCTAAAGCCCCAAATACCTGATATGAAAGCAAAGGGGATGATGAGGATTCAACTAACTCAGTTCTGTGTTCTGTATTAATGGCTCTTTCTGGGGCTTTTGGGCTGCTCTTGCTCCAAGTGTGAAGATCACTCTTTATGGATATTTAAGACATCTGTGATACATTAAAACGTCCTGAAGTAGAAACAGGCTCCAAAGCTCAGCCCCCACTAATGACTCTGGTTCTTTGCTAAGTTAATGTGCCATGCTCTCTGCTCATCTTGTCTTTGAAAAAGAGAGAGATCTTCCCCAAAGCCCTTGTGTGTGAGCTAAAGCTGAGCAGAGTGCCTTGGCAACAGGGGAAAATTGCACTTGGCAAGTGTTTCAAGTGTTAAGGCTAAAATGGAATAATGGTGAGGTCTGGATGGGCTGTGCTGGGGCTGCTGTTGGCTCCTTCCTGAGTCAGTGTGTGAAATGGAACTGCAGAGCCAGCCCTGCCTCACCCTCCTTGTCCAAACTCTGGGGGATGCAAGGAAGTCACTAACCTGCTCTCTTCATCCCTCCTGGCCTGAGAAATGTGTTCCCCAGCACATTGTGGAATTTGGGATAAGCACCTCAGTCTGCACAGGAGGATGTGGAGCAGTTAAGCACAATCTGACCATAGAATTGTTTAGGTTGGAAAAGACCTTTAAGGTCATCAAGTCCAACCATCCACCACTCCTGTGTGGCACTTTTATCCAAACCACTCCAGTGTGGCATTTTATCAAACTTCCCTCTTTTTCTCTCTTTTTGAGTTGCTTAAACCCCAAATCCCAAGCCCAGCTGGCAGAATTGCCAGGCCCTTTGCTCAGTTCCCATAACAATAAGACGACCTTTCCCAACCACCATCTGCAAACCCTCCCAAATGCCTCGGGGTGGATTTTAGCAGCCTGGAGATGGATTTTGCAGTGCCTCCAAAATGTCAGGTGCCACATCATGCAGCAAGTGATGTGTGGAGAGCTGTGTGCTCAGCTTCCCCTCTCCTGCCAGGCAGCTGAGAGCATCTTGGTGTCACCAGTTGTCAGTGATGAGCATCATCGCTCAGGTTGGAGCTGCAGCAGGAGATGAAAACAAGAACCAGCAGCAGGAAAAGATGTTTCATGGTTATCCTGAGCTTGCTGTGGGGGTAAATAACCTGTGGGTGAGGCTGTATTTGCCCAGTTTAAGTTTGAATCTTTCCTGAGGAAAGATTCCCTTTCACTCTCCAAAGGCACCCAAGGGAAATGATGGATGAAGGAACAGGTCCCTCATTAAACAGTAACAACATATTTTATTGATGTTTTCTGATGGTAATTGACGTTTGAGTTCAGCTCCTTTAGCTTTTAATCAGAACATAATTTAGCACAGAGGAAGGAAGCTTATTGATTCCCTGCGTCCTGGCAGGAGTGGGATTTATTTCCCAGGAGTGCTGAGGGGCCTGTCCCGTGGGGTGGCTGCAGGGCTGGGTGGGACCTGCATGGGCATTTTACTCCCCTTGTGCCAGGGTGGGTAACAGAAGCTCTAGAAGATATTCTAACCCCACTCCCAGTTGTCTGGGGGCTGCAGGCAGCTGGTACACCCATTTTTCAACCCTGACCACTAAAGGCTGTGAGTTCCCAGGGAACATTTTGGTCAGCCCTGTTGCACTGGGGTGAATCTGCTGCTCTCCTGCAGCCTCTGGGGGAATGGATGGAGATGGTGATATGTCCAGAGTCTCTGCCCCAAATTCTGCCCTTGCCCTGGGCTCTGGGGATTGGAAAAACATCTGTTGTTTTGCGTGTACCCCCAAAGTTCAGATTCTCTGCTGGGTACATGCAAAACAACAGATGTTTCTCCAAGCCCAAGAGTTCAGGGCAAAGGCAGAATTTCAGATTCCCTGCTGGGTACTGTGGTCAGGCTCTGCAGGGGGTTCAGAGGTGCTGAGTCCCTGTGGAGCTGCAGGGTGAGCTCAGAGCACTGAGGATAAACCACTGGTAGTGCCACACAGCCCTCTGTGCCTTTTCCTTCTGCTTCCCCAAGGAAAGAGCCCAACCAGCATTTCAGAGTTAGGAAAAGACATGCCTGGGGTTGGGAAAGGCACAACACTGAACTCACCAGGCTGAACCAAAACCTCTCTGGCTGTTGGAAGCACTCAAATTCTTTGCAGAGAGAGTGCTCAGGCATTGGAATGGGCTGCCCAGAGAAGGGGTGGATTCCCCATCCCTGGAGGT
>JAWWEV010000049.1:5420301-5431103 GCA_035583235.1 Hafferia zeledoni | reverse complement strand
CACAGTAGGGTTGGATCAAGGATTGGACTTGATGCTCCCGGGAGGTCTTTTCCAACCCAACTGATTCCACACCTCACCAAACCCATAACAACACCCCTCTCCTTTCCCTCCCCCCCAGCCTGAAGGCCGTGCTGATGGGGAAGCCCCAGGACAACACGGTGGACCTGTCTGGCATCCCTCTGGCGCCGAAGGACGTGGAGCGTGTCACGGCGTACCTGCAGCACAGCGCCCAGCACATCGACACGCTGGAGTTGGGCTTCACCGAGCTCACCGACGAGGTGCTGCTGCAGCTGCTGCCCGCGCTCTGCCGCCTGCCACACCTCACCACGCTGGCCCTCAACGGCAACCGCCTCACCAAGGCCATCCTGCGCGACCTCACCGACACCCTCAAGGACCCCAAGAAGTTCCCCAGCGTCACCTGGATCGACCTGGGCAACAACGTGGACATCTTCTCTTTGCCACAGCCCTTCCTGGTCAGCCTAAAGAGGCGCTGCCCGAAACAAGGCAACTTGCCGACCATCCTGGAGTTTGGGGAGGGTCAGCTCAGCGATTTGGAAGGGCAGGATGGGCTGGCTGAGAGCCAGGAGGACCTGCCAGGTGCACCAGGCAAGACTGACAGCACAGACTTGCAGCAGACGGACAGAACAGACGAGGCTGGGGAGCTCCCCAGCTCGGAGCGAGGGGCTGTGACCCCACAGACATGATGTCCAGCTCCAGGGCTCCTGGGTGAGTGTGTTGAGCAAGGATTACTCAAATCCAAGACCTCAGAGTTTTGGGGTCCTGGCAGAGGGGCAGCTGAGATGTTTTGGGAGTCTGGACTGCTGCCTCCCCCCTGTACCATGAATGTTGATGATTTTCTTTTCAAAGAACAGGTAAAGGTGATCACGTTGAATATTTGTGTTTTATAAAAGCTGCCCAGGTACTTTTAAGCATTAGTGATGTGCTGTGCTTTTGGTTCTCTCAAAAATGCATCTCCAAGGGTGGACTGTGAGGGCCTTAGAAGAGCAGGAAGAGGGAGCAGGAGGGTGCCCAACCCGGGCAGGTAAGGGCTCCTTTCCTTAGTGCTGGATCTAAGGTGCCCAGCCTGGGCAGGGAGGGGTTCCTCTGCTTAGTGCTGGATCTAAGGTGCCCAGCCTGGGCAGTTCCTCTGCTTAGTGCTGGATCTAAGGTGCCCAGCCCGGGCAGTT
The DNA here is from genome assembly GCA_035583235.1 of Hafferia zeledoni. Lineage (NCBI taxonomy): Eukaryota > Metazoa > Chordata > Aves > Passeriformes > Thamnophilidae > Hafferia > Hafferia zeledoni. Next base: position 5,429,916 of record JAWWEV010000049.1, on the reverse strand, counting down.
CCTCTCCTTAGTGCTGGATGTAGCCAGGCCCAGCTGCTCTCCCACCCGTGATGGACAAACAGCAGTCACCCCAGGGAGCTGCCACTGAGCTAACCCTCCTTTCCAGTCCTGGCTGCAGGAGTTGCTGATGAGTGGCACGTCTGCTGAGATCCAACAGAAGTCTGTCACACACTAACTGGGGGTGTTTCTCCTAATATTGTGGGCCAGCCTGGAGGGAGAGCTTTGCTTTCCTGGTGTGGAACTAAATCCCTGTCCACAAGGTGCTTGGACACCACCTTCACCCTCCAGCCTTACCAAAACCAGGCTGGCACTTGTGCCTGCCCAGTATTTATTCAGATTTTGTAAAAAGCAGTTTCCCACCAGCTGTGCTGCTGTAATAACTCCAGAGCTTTTAATTGTGGTACCTGGAACTTGCACCAGCAATGCTGGGAGTGTGTGACCCTTTTTGGGGAGTGATGCACAGAACAGAGTGCTCAGCTCAGGCTCGTTCCTGTTGCTGACAAGAGACCACAATACTGAAGGTTTTTAAAGGGAAAACCAATCCTGGGGTTCCTCCCTCTATCACTGCCACTGAGGGTTGGGCAGTCCCAGCCAGCTGGGATTTAAAGCCTCAGAAAGGCTTTGGGTCACTCAGCTGTGTCTTTGCCCCCTAGACCAGAAGTGCTCTGTTTCTAAAACATCCTTCTGCTTTTCTCTAAGAGACATGGGCTTGATTTTATTATCCTTTTGATGGAAAGTGGATCCCCCGGAGCAGCAGCACTGGAATGTGCACCTTGGCTTTTGAACCACAATTCCATTTGAGCCTAAATCTCAGGAGAGGGCAGGAAAGTGTGGAAAACTTGCTCTCCCTTCCCTTCCAAGGAGCAGATGTGACTCCCTTTGCAGAGGGGGAGCCCCTTTCTTTGTTCCAAGTCTCTCCCCTGGCCAGCTCACAGATTGTTCTCCTGGCTCCCAGCACTCACTCTGGCTTTACTTTTTCTGGGTGCAAACAGTCAGACTTTGGTTGTGCCTTTGGCTCTGTCCATTTAACATCCCAGCACCAGGAAGCTTTTCCAGAGCTGCCAGAGGTTGTTCCTCCTCTGTTCACAAGTAGGTAAGTTTAGAAGAAACTCCGTCACTTGTTTTAATACATTTGGCAACATTCAGTATGATTTGCATGTATCCAAGCCTTTTTTTTTTTTTTTTTAATTCTAACTCTTTCCAACAGGCATGAAAAAAAACTTTGCAGTGAATGAACTGTTCTGTTTGAAATCTGTACTCAAAATAAATGACAATGTTTAATACCCAGTGCTGAATTTTTCCTCTGTCCAGGTGGAATGGCCAGCAAAAACCAGGAGCAGAGAAGGCAGTGCTAAGAGCTGCTGGTCTGGGGTCTGGGTTCAGCTCTGTGCCCAGAGAGCATTTAGCCCTTCTGAGACAAGGAAAGAACCAGAAAGAGCCTTTTATCAATATATCCATGGATGCTGAAGGATGCACCAAATCACTTTCATAGGAAAGGAAAAAAACCAGAGCTCTAGTAGAGACAGTTACTGGTTATAAAAGCAAGAGGCTTTGGCTAATCAGTCCCTTCCTCACAGTGTGGATTAGTTCAATTATCCATTTAGTGCACTTCAGGATAATGATGATTCTCTGGGCTCAGGAAAGAGTGGGGTTTGTTTTGGGTTTTTTTTTTAAGAAAAGCAGTGTGAGATGCTTCCCTTCCCAGCTCATCAGCATCAAAACAAGCTCGGGGCTCACTCTGTGGATAATCAATGTTCCCTCTGCTGGTGCTTCGGGTCAGAAGCATTTAAATGGCCCTTGGAAGAAGGAAGAAGGATTCAAGGACAGAAAAATCACTGCTGGTAGAATATTGAAGTTGACTGAGGTCGTTTCTTGTCAAAGAGGGGAGGAAATGGCCACCATAAAATCAAGAAGTCCATAAAACACCCCAGCCTGGTTGGGTTAGTTATCTCCACCAGCACCACAGCTCTGCCTGGGCATGAAACAAACTGGTCTGGGGGAGAAGATTTATGCCTTCAGCAAGAAAAATGTAATTGGAAATCATTCTGTGCAGAGTGAGGAGCCCACAGAGAGGGGAATCGAAACAGCAGGAAGGAATGAGAGAGGCATGAAGGGCTGGTGTGACACACTCAGGGGCTGCTTCCAGCTGGGTTATCTCTGAATTCAGAGTCTGCACAAGCCCTGTTTGGGTTTTGAAAGGGATTATTCATTTCAAATGAGGGTTTCACTCCTGGGGATAGTTGGGAGCCCCAAGCACGGAGTGTGTGGGAAAGCAAAGAAGCAACAGAAAGTGCTGCTGGGGACATCAAGAAGCTCAAAAATACTTGGGCCAAAAGCATTGCTGATGCTCACCAGCCCCTTGCAGAAGAACTGCAAATGTCAACCCAAAACTGCTGCAGAGGAAAGGTCCAAAAGTGGCCCAAAGGACTGAGGGGGAGGCAGCAGTGGCTGAGGGGTCAAAGGGCTGCTCAGGTAAGGGCACCACACCAGGTTATCCCACTGCAAATGGCTTTGCACTCAGGCACAAACATCTCAGGGCTCTCCTGCGGTTCAGCAGGAGAGGAGGAAGCTCCTGACCTCGTGCAGGGACCACCCATGTCCTCAGAAAGGCAGAGACTCCCATGTTGCATTAACAGGGAGCACATCATTGATAGCTGCTACTGCCACAGAAACTAATTGAGCTTATTAGCAGTGTTCATGGAATAATGTTTATGAGGAAGGGAAAAACAACTGACCTGGGCTCTGCAGTGAAATGTTCCTTGGTGAGCAGCAGATTTAATCTCCCCCAGCCTCTCTGGTACCCAGATGTCATCCTGTGATCCCACTCCTCTCTGTATTTTTCTGGTATTTTTTCCCCTTACTAATAGAAGGAATCTTTTGCATTATTCATTGGCAGCTCATGCCAGTGTGTTTAATATTGGCCCTGGAGATTGCAAACAGTCTGCTCGAGCTCAGCTGATAGGGAAAATGTACACAGCAGCATTTGGGAAAGTAATGGAAGTATTATCCCTCAAGGACTGCTTGCTTTGCATTCCAAACACTCAGCAAGCACAGTCAGAAACCAGAGGGGTTTTACCTCCTGCTGATCACAGAGCTCAGAACCAAAATTACATTGCAGTTGGGATGTGTCTGATTCTTGGTGAAATCATTTTCCTTGGTGGAATGATAAGGCCAAAAGGGCCCAGGACAAAGGTGCCAGATGCCAAATGCTGAGCCCTGAGAAGAACCAGCCTCCTGAACAGGCAGAAATCCAGGGCACAGGTTTTGTTGGTCCCTCTCATTGCTTCACTGAGTATTAAAAACTCAATCATTTCATAGTCAGTGAAGCCCAGACAGCCTCCAACCACCACCACTTCCACCAGTTTGTAAACAGCAGGTCCAGCAGAGCCCCAGCCCTGGCAGAACAGGAGCTCTGCTCACTGGGAAGGACAGGAGGAGCCCTGGATCCCAGGCTGGCACTGCACACAGGAATTCAGGGATGTTCCATGCCAACTGCATAAATCCACGGCTCAGTTACTCCTGATGGATGGGGAATTGGAGGTGCTTTGTTTTATAGCCCCTTCTGGCAGTGTTGGGCTTGCATTTTCTACCTTCTCCTCTGTGAACATGCAGAGACAGAGCTGGTTTTAACTTCAGCTTAGTTTACAGTTCTACATAAAACTGACGACCTGATTTAATAGAGTCAGAAGATGCAACCTGTTCACCACCCCCTTTAATTATATGGGCAGTTTTCTGAGTTTTCTCCTGACTCTTAATAGTTTATTGATTCTGTGGCTTCTGTGCCATCTTTCTTCTTTGCTTTTTATTAACTCAGAGGAGAAAATAAACCTGTGGAACATCCTTACAGGAGGTTTGGCTGAGCTGACCCTGCTGGGGCAGGCTGAACACTGCACTGCCAGTGGCCTCTTGCATCTCCCAGCTGTTAATGGAAGCAGAAATGGATTTGAGGTTTACAAAAGTGAAGCACAAGGAGGAGAGAGAGATCAATACATAACTCACTGTGGATTTGGCCCGTGTATTTCTGGTTTTTCAAGGCAGGTGCTGTGAGGCTGCTGTTCCTGCCTCTCCCTGTGGCTCCTGGGCTGTCACCTGTGTCCTTGTTCTTCTCCAGGGCAAACCAGAGCTCCCCATGGCTTGTGCAAACCTTTGGGGAGGTGCTCTGTGATTAGGAATTTGCATGGCAAGCAGCAAGTGGCAGCAATCCTAAACACAACATAAAAATATGGGATTAAACCCCAAAGCACCTCATTACAGACATGCCTGTCCTACAACAGGGATGAACTCCTGGAATAGATACACAGACACTCAGGTATATGTGGAAAACTCAATCATTTCATAGTCAGTGAAGCCCAGACAGCCTCCAACCACCACATCTTCCTCCAGTTTGTAAACAGCAGGTCCAGCAGAGCCCCAAAACTCTAAGATAAAGAAGGGAAATGGGCTGTAACAAATGTGGAAAATCCAGCTGCATCACCACAGAGCTGCTTCTTGTTTTGCTGCTACCTCCAGGTAAGACCTGCAATTCCAGCTTGCTTATATAAATGAAATATGAGGCAGTAAAGAATCAATGTCTGCCACCTGCTATCCCAGCTCCTACCAAACTCCTGTGCAATCCTGCAGGGAGAGATGCAGGCAGAAAAATCCCAGAGGTGGAAAGAATCCAAACACACAAAATAAAGGCAGCTGCTTCAGGCTATGTGCCTTTATACATCACTTTCCAAGAGGAGGAAAACTTCGCCATTAGTTTTTTTGCTTTATTTCATCTCCTCCACTGTGCCCACCTGCTTGTTAAATTATGAATTTAAAGGCTCAGTGTTTCCCCAAGTGCTCTGAGGGAAGCTGGGCTTTCTTGCAGGCTCAGAGCTCCCCTCCACCACAGGCACTGAAACAGCACAGAGCTGGAGGCTGAAATGAAACCTCCTCCTTTTCTGTGCCCCTCACTTGCCTTCCTTTGCCATGAAAACCTGCCAACCACGTTCAGGGGAGGATAAAAAAACCCCAGATAATCAGGCAAATTATGAGAGGGAGAACAAAGCACCTAATTCTGCCTTCCAAGCAGCTGAAGAAGAGGCTTTGCAGCTGAGCTCAAGGCCAAGTGGGTGACACACATTTTCCCCAAAACTGGCTGAAGTTCCTGTAAAAAACACTCCATTGTTCAGCCAAGGGGAAAAAACCCAGAAACCAACCCCACAAACAAAAGCAAGCAGTAAAACAGCTAAAGCATTGCAACACTCAGGACATGCAAACCCTATTTCTTAAAAGCTCTGTTGCACTTCAGCTCATTCCTAGAGCTCAGTCCAAGCTCAGCTCACATCTGGCCCATGCAGTGAATTGGTGGCACAGGAGGACCCTGCAAGGAGCTGAATGAACCAATTCCCAGCATCACTGGGAGAAAACTCAGTTTCCCACCCCAGAGGGGGCTAAACTCAGTCTTCTGAGATGGGACACATGAACTACATAGAGAAGTCAGACTGTGGAAGTTACAGGAAACTGATAAAAAGTAGGAAGTGGCTGTAAAATGACACTGTGTTTGTCCCTCCATCACAAGTTGTTCAAAGAATTTTTTTGCTGTTCTCTCAGCCCTGCTCTCCTCCCTGAAACTCTTTTCCTCAGCTAACTGACATGCTCCCAAGTGACACTGTGTTGCTGTTATCTCCAAAGACCTTTCTGAAGCTTTGAAGCAGGACCTCTGACATCCCTTCTTGCTGCAGCCTCCTGGTTTGGACCACCAGCAGCCTGGCCCTGACACTAAAGCTCTGTATCACCTCCTGCAAACACAGAGCCCCCTCCTCCCCAGCAGAGCATGAACATGGTTTGGAGATCCAGAGCATGGTTTGGAGATGCCTGGATGCACCTGAAATCCTCAGGGTCCTCAGTGCAGTGTCTTCCCAACACCTGCTGAAATCGCTGTGCATTTCCAAGCTCGCAGCTCACACTCTGCTTTGCAACCATTCTCATCACCTTCCCAGCAGGTACTCCATGTATTTAACATCCTGAGGAGCACAAAGATTTTATTATTTACTGCTAGGGCTGAAAGTAATAAATATCTGATTTGGCACAGTAAAGTGAAATTGCTTTATCCAGCCACTGACCAAGTTTGCTTTCCCTCTCCTCATCTCCCCACAGCAGGACTCCAAGCTCCAGTTTCTTATCTGTAATGAGGAGATAATCTGGAATCAAGATTACCTGGTGGACCACAAGGGGTGTTAAACATTATATTAAACACTTAATCTGCTGTTGTGGGCTGCATTAAACAACTGTACACAGTCCCTGGGCACCTGAACACCAGTATTGCCCTTGCTGTCAGATAAGGGCTGTGATAACCAAATTATTATCAGAAGCATTTGCTACCATATCTTGACTCAGGTGTTCTATTATTAAAGTTTAAGTTGCTCAGGAAAAATTGTTTTCTATTAGAAGTGATAAAGTGGAGGTTTGTGTCTGAATGTGCTACTAAACCTCAAACCTGTTCCCCTGTTAACAGCAACCAATACAAACCCCCAGCCAAAAGTGCAAGTCATCAGATGCAGTTTCCATGTGCACAGAATGCAAGAAAAATAAAGAAAAACAAACCTGCAGAAACTGTCCTACAAGATCTGGAAAAACACATGCAAAGGAGCAATTAAAAAATCTAGAAAATAAATCAAAGCGATAGAGAAAACCAAGGAGAGATCACCAGAAAGCCACAGGCAGCTCTAGAAATATCAATCATTATTTGTTCAGAGTTCATGTTGCAGATCTGCCATGCAATTATTTTACCACAAACCATTAAAAATAAAAAACCTCTTATGAAAAAAAATAAATCAAAGCATTGACTTGCAAAAACTGACAGGAGTCTGCAAAAAGAAAAGAAAGCACTTACAGGAAAAGTCTTAATTATTGGAGATGAAACTTTCAACATCTCCATTTGATTAAAACAGCAGGGATTTCACATTCAGTCTCCATAAAGTGATTTTCTCATTTGTGTTTTGTTCAGGTTTCAGTTCCACACAGGTGCTGGGCTGGGGGGTGTTTATTGACTCCAGCAGAGCTCAACCCCCACCACTGAGGAGGCACATTTGGGCTGGCAAGTCCTGAGGCTGCCAGGGAGGGAGAGGTAATGAAGACAGAATCATTCTTCATGCAGCATTTTTATGAAGCTTTAACTCCTTTGGCTCCTCATCACTCTGTTTTTTCCTGCTCTCTGTGTAACTGCTGTGCCCAGGAACACTCTGGGTTGGAACCATCACTGCAGTGGGTTTGAACAGTATCACAGGCTTTGCTGGTCCAACACTGAAAAACATTAATTAACATCTAATTAAAGAGCTGACATTTGCAGTGTGTGGGGAATTCTCTGCATTGTAATGAAAGTTGCAGATCTTATTAGACAGCTGGGGAGGAACCAGCAGTGAAACTATTTCCCCAATCACATCTTCCAAGGCTGTAAAATCTCTCAAGAAACACTCTGAGCTTGGTCACTGCCCCATCTGGTGGGCTCAGGCAGGACAGATGTTATTCCTCCTCTGAATTAAGAGCACAGGAGCACAAAATGCTTCATGTTCTTCCCATATGTCCTCCTGCCATGCTCTAAATCCAGTTCCACCTGTTCAATTCTCCCCATGGTCAGCACCATCAGGATCAGGGCAGGATGTTTGTGCTCCAATTGATTTCAAGCCATAAAATTGAAACACTAAATTCGTGATCTGACAAAATAAAGTAAAAGTTTGTCCTACCAGACCATTAAATGATGCATTAACCTTGTCCTTCTTTACAGAATATGTGGAATGTTCTAAAGCTCTGGCAGCACAAGGTCAGTTGGGTGCTACAAACACTGCTGAGCATGAGAAAGCCCAAAGACCTCAAAGGGTGTTTTGAGCCCTCACTCTTTGCTCAGTTGCTGCCTGTGGCACCTAAGAAATTATGACAAAGCATTTGCCAAGGTGGCAGCTGGAGGACAACAAACCTCCACCACTTTTCTTGTGTGACACCAATAGCACCTTAGTTGTTCCTTGCTAGGAAACAGCAGCTCCTTTGTGCCTCACTTCTCTTTCACTCATGTGAAATGAGGGAGAGAATTGAAATATTAACTGCTCATCCATCTGCCTTCGGGGGAAAACGAGTGAAGTTTCAAAATATGAGTTATTTCATTCTAAAAAGTGAAGATACACTTTCCTTCTAAGTAAATAGATAGAGCTAAAACTGCAGCAGCTGAAATGGCAGCCACCAAGCCAAGAAAAAAATCTCTTTAGATTTCCATTAATAGCAGGGATATATTAATTACAGTCATTTATGGGTTTGCATGAGTGGTTATTTTAATGCTGATGTACCATAATGAATGGCTTTATACTACTAGTCAAGAAAACGTGCTGATAACCAGAATCTGTGTGAAACATGAAGCCTGTGCTTTATACTGAGGAAACAGAGCCCAGGCCTGCCCTGTGCCCTGCCAAGGCCACCCCACTCCTGCCCTGCCTTCCCCTCCATCCCTCCAGTCCCTCTCCATCAGCTCCAGCCACAGCACGAATTCTGGGGATAACACATCAGTGTGTTTTCTCTCACAAATTCCAACACAACATTGTCACCTTTCTTATTACTAGAAGCTGTCACTCAGCCATTCTCCACTTCACTGCATATTTTATTTCTGCTTTAATCCTTTCATCCATTTCAGGTTTATGATTTATCTTTGGTTCTTGGCTGTTGTTAAGTGCCAAGGGACTCCTGCCAACTGTTCTTTTAAGACTTCGGAAGATCCAAAATAATTGTGTTTTAAACCCAGGTTTTTGTCTGTTGCTTATTCCACAACACTGAATTTTATGTGCTCCAAATGTAATCAAAACAGAATGTTATTATTTCCCCTTCCCTCAAGCACTGTAAGAGAAAACAGTAAAATTACCCATGCTCCCATGTAAGATCACAGGGGTAGGTTGAGGAGGCACATTTTGTTTGAAAAGCACCATATTCTAAGAGAATTAACACTTTTCCACTCATTGATCTTAACAAAAATTCCCTCTGTTATAGAGGATCCCTGATGAGGAACTTTGGTTTTGATTAAAACAATAAACAAGCAGTGCTAAAATGAAACTCATGAATAGTTAACGTTAATAGATACTCACTTGTAACCTCAAAAAACTCTGATAAACTGTTTACTGAAGTTTTCCCAGATCAACTCTGCTTTTTTAATAATTCTGATACATACTGGAAATCAAGATCATAAAAACAGCTGCAGTAAAGCATTCTCAACCACAGTGCTCAAGCAATGATTTGCTGACCTGCTCCTGTTTACTGAGGACATATGGCCACCCTTCCCTCCATGATCATCCACAGCCTTATTTAAAAAAAAAAAAAGCATTCCTTGTGCTTTCTGAAAGCTTTAAAACCTTTTATTTCCAACATGTTATATAAGAAATGTCAGCATGTTTGTTCTGGGTTACACAAAGCCTCTGGTATCCACCTTTTCTTTTCTTTTTTCCCCAAATATGCCCACTAATTTAGAGTGTGGGGAGGGACAAGGGTGGAACTCCATTATCCTAGAACTATAGAATCATAGAATGGATTGGGCTGGAAAAGACCTCCGAGATCAAGTCCAACCCTTGGGCCAACTCCAGTCCCTTTACCAGATCATGGCACTCAGTGCCA
>JAWWEV010000049.1:5391820-5410171 GCA_035583235.1 Hafferia zeledoni | reverse complement strand
TTCAATAATCTACAATATATGCAGTTTTTGTTAATAAGCCCATAATGAATGTAAATTCCTTGTCAACACTTACAGGTTAGAAAAGAGGAAGGAGTGAAGGCAGAACAGAAGAGTTAAGCTATGAAATGCATGAAGTTAATTGTGGTTATTTGCATCAATTTCTATTGATTCTATTTTGAGTTTCATTATTATCAATAAGCAGAATTCAGAGACCTGCCAAAGAAGCTGTATTTAAGAACATGCTAGTTTTATAACAAGCCTGTTTCTGTATTACTTTTTATAACACCTACTACAAAATTACACTAAGAATTAAAAATGTATCTCCAATAGTTTGTCCTCAAGCTTTGACAGCTCCGTCACTAATTAAAACCTGGAATGCCCTAAAGCACACGGCATTTTTACCTGATATTTTTCAGTTGGGACTCCACCTCATCAGCATACATTGTCATTTTCATGCTTTTTTTGGGAGAGGGCGTGGAGATCATTTTCAGTTCCAGGTCATAGTCCATCTCGTCGGAGTCGGAGCCGCTGGAGCGCCGGGCCGCGCTTCGCTCCCGCGCCTGCCGGAACGCCTGCAGCTCGTCGTGGTACTCCACCACCACCCTGCCGTCCTCATCCATGTCCTGCTCCTCCTCCTCCTCCTCTTCCTCCTCAATAGGCTCCTCGGGAACATTTACTAAGCCTGGAGAGAAGCAGACTCATTCTGATAGGAACTGAGTTTTATCGGACATGTAAAGGACTTCAAAACCAAGACAAAGGAACGCCCCAGCTCGCTGTAATTAATGATCCCTTACAAATGAGTCTTTGTAGTTCTCTAAAGAGAATGAATAGTTTGCAAAAGAAAACTGCCACAGGACAAAGATGCCCCTGGTGCTCAGGACCTGAGAGACCTGTCCAAGCATAAAGCTGGACAGAGTAACTAAAGTACAATTGCCCCTTGTAGAAGGTGCAGTTCTTACTTTCTGAACCAAGCACAGCAATTCCTGTGATTTGCAGGGCTTAATGTGCCAACTGCTGCCTCTGCAATAATCCTTTCAAGGCCTGTAAGCAGTAATGCCAGAAAGAATGCATGTATCTTTATGATGAATTCAGCACAGATACTGACTTAAATATAAATTTAATTAATCTTCAGCAGTGTGCAGGCATCTTTTCAGAAAGCAGGGCTTTACCTGCACATAAAATCTTCCATGAGATTTGATACATCCATGGCTGTATTTTAGCAGGTCAATCATATGAAAATGTGACACTGTACTTGTCTCATGTCAGATTTTTATATGAATTATACCTCTACCTTAGGGAGTAGATGAAGATATTCAAGCCTAATTAATAGAATCTTCTAATCTTTATTGTTCTATGTCTAGAGCTTGCTTTTTCATAAAGCCAAACAATTGACTTAGCAAGTACAACAAACTGCTCAACAAACTTCTACCAAGTTTGAAAAGTCATCCCTTCTTTTCCCCCTTGATGCTGTTCCTAAATTTGTGATAGAAAAATATCACACCAAGAGTAGCAGCTATTTAAGTAAGTGTAGAGTCTTCATTTCCTGAAGACTTAAATGTGATTCAGATTTATTTTCTTTTTAGAGAACTTCCACACAGCAGAGGGGGAAGGATGAGGTGCTCAAGGCCCTGTGCAGCCACCCCCACCCAGCTGTGTCCCTGCAGGGCTGTCCCACTCCAGCAGTTACCTGAGTGACGGTGTTTATAGGGAGGAGTCAAACCAACATCATCCCCAATCAGTGTCCTTTTCTTTATCACATCCCGATGGATCCGACGGGAATGGTACCTTCGTTTCCTGGAAAACCACACAAAGAATGACATTCCTGTCACAGGAAATGAGCTGCACTGAGTCCTGGATTAAGGATGTGCAATTACCACCTACTTTAACAGCAGACATGTCTTTATGTCAGAAATCTGTTCTGAATGTTTAGAATATAAACCTTATTTTTATGACAAAATCCTCCCCTTGCAAATTGAGTCACATTTATTTACACATAAGAAGCATCTACATAAACTAAATAGAACAAAACCCCACGAATTAAAACCCTTTGAAGAGTATCTTGTCCAATTACCTGCACCATTCCCCCTCCTCTGTCCAACACTCACCAAGAATTGCTCAGAATTCCTTTCATGCCTCCGTAATTGGGATTGCCATATTTCATGTAGTACTGACTCCGCCTTGCAGCTCCCAGCTCTTTTTTGTCATCTGAAAAAACAGAAATTAGAGGAATTTTTCCCCTCTTACAGTATCTTTTCCAACACTGCATAAAAATAAATAACCACCCAAACACAGAGGGTGAAAGTAAGACTGAGTATGTCTTACAAATCAGGGTTACCTCACCCTCCTCCATGAGGGATTCAGTTTTGCTGACACCTCTGAAATTTCTCCAACTAGCACAGTTTTATTTGTGTCTAGAAACTTAATTCCAGGGAGATTGGGTTTCTACATGTCAGCTTAACAGAGCATTACATCCCACTGTCACTGCTGGAGGCTCCACTTACCTTACTCATCACCTTTCTTTTCTTTATGGATGTGTCACTTTGGGCACGGTCCAGAAATTTTATGGATTTTCATTTTACTCATAAATATAATTTAATATCTCAACTGTATTTAGCAATAATTTCCACTAATACCTTACTGCCATCTCAAATTATACCCATATTTATAAAATATGAAATTTACCTCTATGGAAAAGGGCATCATGGAACCTCTTCCATGGTGTTGGCAAGAATGCCCTGAGCCCAAGATAAGACTTTCAGTAGAAAAATTTTCATATCTAATTCACACATTAAATGTGGATCTATTGCAAAATCTTAATACCTGATGATGAGCAAAAAACTAACACTTTTGCAAAGAAAAAGTAGGTACTCTGAGTCATTAATTAGTCAACAAATCAAACCACCACAAGCAATTAATTCACTGTGCTTGTTAAGCTGGTCATTTACCTTTAGTAGCAAATCTCATGAATAGCTTGTTTCCTTTAGCCAGTTTATTGGCAGGACGAAGGTCATTACGCAGGAGAGAATCCTCTTCTACTTGGGAGAGGGCATCCAACTTGTGGGGCAAAAAAGGTATTTTGGACTCAAAAATAAAATTACTGTTGAACGAAAATGGATTGCTTGCAGAGAAGCAATCAACTGATCATTAAATTCAGCTACTTTTCAAATTATGTTCAAAGTGAATTTTTAATGTCAATTGCCCTGAAAATTTAAAACATTTCCTTCTTTTACCTCATAACATTATCTCAGATTATTAAATCCAGTAATTGTCAAGTGACACTGTAATACTTACTGAAATGCAGAAAATAAGTGGCACAACTTGGATACTGAATAAATTGATTTTTGTTTTGCTTGTTTCACATCTAAATGGGTTTACTACCAGGTCTCACGCCCTCAAACTATGACTGAAAAGCTTTCTTTTTCATTTATAGCTGCTTTACAGAAACTAAAATTCAGACTTCCATGATGTATGAGTGCTCACTGAGCCATTCCTAAAGAAAATACTAATCACACCTATTATATACTCAGCCAGTGAAGATTAAATTACTTACAGGACATCAATCCGTGTGCTGATTCCCACAGATCTATGGACAGCCCAAATCCCATTTGTCTCTTTAAGCACTGCCTTGACTGCTGAAAGGTCATTTCCTTCCATCATTGTTCTTTCATTGCCTCCTCTCAGCAGAAAAGAGCAGCCAGACTTGCTCTCACACACTGGGAGCCCCAGCACTCTCCAAAATCTACTTCCACACAACACTCTGACATTGGGATTATCACCCACAGCACACTCACACTTCCTCTCATGCCCCACCTGATTTACTTGGGTAATTGTGAATTGCAAATAGAAATGGATAACCCTACAATGTTGTGAAAACTTTGCACCAGTGAGAGCAAAACTTCCCTGACTGTTTTCAGTTCCCTTCAGTACTGACCTCCACGTCACTTGGATTGTCATCCTCCACCTCCCCTTCTTCTGTCTCATCATCAGAGCTTTCCTCCTGTTTTTCTAAGAAAAATGACGGGGAAAACCAAACAAACTCCATTTTAGTGTGTCAGTCCCATTTGATGGATTGTCTCCATTCTCTGAAATCACCCTCAAGGTGTTTCCCTTTCTCCTAAAGAATAATCAAACCAGCAAATGCTCTGGAAATGAGAAGCCCAGAAACAGTTCACCAGAGAGCCCCAGTGCAGGTAACTGCCTGCAGCACATGAGGATTATTCATTTCATTCTTTGAAAGCAGATGAAATTGCAATGCATTTGCAGGGTATGGCAGAGATAAGCAAGGCCAAGGTGCTAAAAGCCACATAAAAGCCTTTTTCCTTCGGTCTCCCTTTAAAATGCCACAAGTACCTACAAATAGCCAATATTAACACTGTGAAACAGGCCATGAATCAAAAGCTTGGAGGTTTTAAGAGAGACAGCAGTTGAAAAGAAAAAAAAAGAACCTTAGTGACTTAATTTTGAAGTGAATTAACTAAAAGAAGAGTGCACGCTACCAGAACTACTAAAATTGTGAGATGCTTGCACAGATTTTTTGAGGTTCTTTTTAGCTCTAAGAAAATTCATACTGTATTGTTGGCTTGTTTTTTTAAACAGTCCCCAGAAAAAAAATATTTAAAAAAAGTAGTGAATAAGGACAGCTATCAACACATACCAATATCATCTGCAAAGATCTCACAGTACTTCACAGACATCAGACTAAAAAAAACCCTTCTTTTATATTTATTTTATCTTAAATCTCATCCAACAATAGACTTGAAATAGTCTGAAAATAGAGAGCAGCAGCTGTTCCAAAGATCCTGAAAATATTGCTGAGTGAAAAGAGTAAAGCACAATTATCCAAACTGAAACCAAAGAGAGAATGGAGGTAAACAAATTACCCAATTCAAACCTGAATTAAGTTTCATCAGGAACAGTATTGATGTACTTTTTCCCCCACAAATTAGAAGCTTCTCATGCTTCTCACAGTAAAGAGTAGTCTCTTGCTTCCCTAAATGTTTAAACAGCCCTCAAATTCCTATCTAAAAAAGGAATATAACCAAGCCAGGTTACTCCAATGTATCTGTATGCATCTCACACCTTGGGATGTAATTAAACTTTATCTAATATCCCACTTCTCCAGATGAGCAGGAGGAATTTAGATGACAGTTTTTATTTTCAGATGTGGTGTGATGATCGTGTCATATGTAATTCATAGCAAATAAGATTAAATATATATATTCATGCTCCATGTAAGCAACATAATGTCTCATCTCCCAGAACTTCATAGCAAGTCTTTAACAAGCATTATCAACATTTACCCCAAAATTAAGTCAGATGAGGAGCCACTGCATTGTGGAGGAGACAAGAAAAGGGGGTGAGTTAAAAGGATCCACAAGTTTAACAAAGCCCTAAACCCCAAACTTTCCAGGCAAGGCTTTGGTAGCCCTGCAAATGAGGTCATATATAATATATGTGAGCAAAATCTGTGGGAGAGTCAATAAATTAATATTTTTTTTGCTTTGGAACCACAGCAGTTTATCAACCAACCCAAGAGCAAAACACTCCTCAGGTAGCAAAAGGCTGATTTCAACTTAAGACACACAAAAGTAAAACTAAATTTACAGCTAAGGCATTCAGGCACCAGATTTATCACAATGCTGAGATGTATTTTTGCTGCTTTGCTCTTTTATAATCAACCTTTAGGTGCTTCTTCCTTAAAAGTGTAATGGCCAAATTTAGAGCTGATCCATCTGATGGTGAAGTGACACACTGTCGTGTTGGTGGGAAGGATGGTGGTGTATCCAAAAAGGAATCAACTGTGGCATTTCAAAAATAGGGCTTTTTCTCACACCTGTTTTTTCCACACTTAGAATCCCTCCTTTTACTGCCTTTGTGTGCACATCACACAGATTTATTTCTGTGCAATATCTATAAATACCAGCTCTGAGTGTGACCCTGCATCTCACACGTTCAGTATCAACTGAATTACTGCTTTTGGTCCAGCTCCAACCCACCTTTTAAGAAGCAGCTCCTTCAAAAGGTTTCCAAGATGAAAGCCTTTTTTAAAGTGGCAGAATACATTTACCTGAAACTATATGATAGAAGCTCCTTCAGTAATTCAGATTATGCAGCACCCCAGCACAAGTTTAAAGTTTCATTGCTTTAAGGAGATGATGTCTACATATGCAGATCTCAATCTACCTTTCTTGGCTTTTTCAGCTGTCTTCTCTTCATTGTTTTCTCTGATCTTTGTTTTCTCCTGATCAGGCAAGGAACTCATATTTATTAGAGCCCGTGTTGCTGTTACTTCATCAAGCCAGACCACATTACCTGTGACAGATACAAACACAATGCCACGATGCAGTTTGTGTAATCAAACAGCCCCAGTCCCAGCCTGACTGCAGGGAAAGTGCTGACAGAAATTCAGAAATGCTTTCACATGGGGACGTGACAGACAAGGCAGCAGAGACACCTCCTGCAGGGAAAGTCAAAGTCATACTCTTTAACATGCTGGACCACACACAGTTTTCAGGAGATTACAAAACACAACAACTGGGGAAAACCAAAATCCCTGAAATGCACAGCCCTAAATATTAGAGGCTTCCTGAGCACAGAAATCAGGGTACTGAACAGGGTCAGGGTATTCATGAGTGTGTTACCACACAAATGTGATTAAGGACACAGCAGGGGGGAAGGGACTTAAGCCTTGATTTTTTCCCCTTTGGCAACTTAACAGAACCTTGGACTTTACTGTGGAATTCTGTAAATCTTTTCCAAAAAGCAGGAAAATCAGAGAGACTGCTCAAGGCCTTTGCAGGTTATCATGTACACAGGTTAACAGTGATTCAGTATGTGCCTTGTACGTGTCTTAAGTATCAGCAGATGCTACTAAAATATAACTTATTAGGCCAATTAAAAGCATTTCATAGATGTTGAAGTTGAAAGAGTTAAAATGCTTAGAAAAAGGAATTGAAGTTTTCTGCACAGATGCCCTTGGTGCAAATACATCAATAAATGTCACTCACTGCTCTGCTGTTAAGGAGTGTATTCAGGTATCAAGAAAACTACACAGAGACCCAAAATATAAGATTCTCTCTTCAATCACTCAAACAGACAAGTCTCCTCCTTCAGGGCACAAAACCATCCCAACCTGCCCAACTGCACAGCTCAATCACCTTCTCTCAGATATCTTTTATGTCAAAATGGAAGCAGCAGGTGATTTTAGACCTTTTCTCACTAAGCTGCAAGTTATTCCATGCTGTGTCTTCCCAATAATAAATACTTAATCAGATACTGGGCTTGATTTTCACCATATTATTAATTCTTTCTTTCTGTATCTCTTCTCCCTAAGGCAGACAGGGAAACTGAGACAAGCAAAGATCTGTGACTTTGAAAGGCACTGAGACATGTGAAGTCCAGCCATGACCAGTACTAAAAAAACCAGTAAAAATCACAAATACTCTGTTTACTTACATGACGTGTCATCCAACCACTCGATATGAGCAGGGGGATACTCTTTGAAATAGGCAAAGATGTCCTGTGTACTCATCTCATCCACCCCACAAATGTAAATTGTGTCTAGTCTCACTTTAGGGATTGCTGTGAAGAGGAAGAGAAACAAAACTGGTACTTATTAAGAGTTTCTATATAAGTAACATATGGCTTTACAAAGCAAAACATTTTAAATAAGTTAAAGTGAAGCTAATTGATGTTTGAGGTACCATTCTAATTATGATAACTTGATTTATTCTTCCACTGAGAATTAGAAGAGGTTACATCACAAGCACTGGTAGATGCAGGGACTGCACAAACTGCCTTGAAAAGGTATTTTTCTCTTTGAATCCTGCCAAAGTGCTGTCATTAAGTACTGGAGAGCCAGAACACTAATGAAGGAGTGCACGTAACACTTCCACAAGTATCACCTGATGGAGAGCTGTAACAAGCCACAGCTTAGCAGGTCCAAGCTGCCAGCTGGAAAAAAAGCCTTGAGAACTAACAGGGTGCCAAAAGCACCAATCTGTTGTGCACACATTGGCTGATCTGCCTGTATTCCAACAAGCCATCAATGCAGCTTCACTGTGTACAGCAGGGTCTGATCTCCTTGTGCACAGGACGTGGAGTCCTCCACATGTACACCCACAGTGCTCTAGGGCTGGTTTTCCAAAGAATTTAAAGATTCTTAAAGCAGCACTGATCCAAAAGATAAATCCTGGACAGGTAGCAGCACCAGGTGCTGTTGCCAAGTAGTAAATAAGGCACCAAAAAGTGTCCTCTTCTTCCTGGGGTTGGCAAAACAACTGAAAACTGTCAAGTAGGTTGAAACTAATGACATTAAAATGAAAAGGTGGAAAACCCCTAAAATTATTTCTTTTGGCAAAACCTCTGGGAGTGCAGGAAATAGAGGATAAATCAAGTAAAGAACCTGTGAGGAAGTAAACAAAGGGATCTTTTCTCCTTGACTGCTGGATGAACTCGTACCTTTCTTCATCATGTCCCGATCCAGGGCCACGTTCCTTTGGGCAAGATTCACTTCAGCTCGAAAATGAAAGCGTTTTGCTCTTTGTTCCTTCTTCTCTATTGCTTCCTGCAAAATGCAAAACAATGCCCTCAAACCAGGAATCACAGCAGCACTCTCGACAAATTGCACTTTAAAATCCACCAGCCAGCGACAACCTGAGTTAAAAATTGCATTAATTCTGAAAAGACCTGGAAGTTTCAAAGTGGAGAAGTCATTCATCAAAGTATTTCTGTGCCACAGAATAGTTTTAATAGTTGTTTTCCCAGCAACACAATGGGAATTAAGATGGGAAAACAAGGTAACAAATGTAAGAAGATTATGCTCATCAAAGAAAAAAAAAAGCTCTTTTAAAAGAAGCATTTCCACCAAAGGGAAAATTCATCTTTTAACATTATGGAGTTTTTTCCCCTCTCTGTTTCTTATACACAAAAATGCAAACTTGTCTCTCTGAGCATGAGTTTAACACTAAGTTCAACATGAATTTAACAGGTGGCTACAGAGATTTTATTTAGACTGGCAACTCAGAGTCTTTTTATGTAGCTCATGAGCAACAGCCCGTGTGGATCTTGTGCAATTTGGGAAACTCACTGAGAAGCTCCTTGTTCTACAGATTTTATTAGGGAGCATTCTGGGGTTTGGATCTTAGTAACCACTCAGATTTGGAACACAAACTGTGATTCATGCCAGTTATCTGAGCAGTTTGTGCATGTTGGGAAAGACAGAAATGAAAAGGTTCCTTCCTCTCAGTAGCAATAACAAGACTGTGTTCAAGAGCCATAGCACAAAAATTACCTTGGAGGTCACATCAATTCCAGTAATGAAACTTCCAGCTTTGTTTTCATATCTCCTACTGGTGTCCTGAAACAAAGCAAAATGGTGAGGAAATCTCAATGAACACTGAAAGCAACACATTTGTTACACTGAAAAACCCCCTGGCCATTTCTACAAGAGATACATCCTCTTTCCCCTGACCCAAGCTCCATCCCTAGATGGAGACAGGCACATAAGCAACAGCTTTCTCTGATGTCAGTGAAAGTAAAAGGACATGAACTGAACTAAACTAAACTTCCTTTACTGTAAGGACTCTTTCCTTTGACAAAATTTAGTTTCTGTGTCAGCCACTGGCAAGATTTTTATTTACTCTCTATCAGCAATACAGGGGAAGTCATCAAATATCTTCCCTAAATTAGACTTTCACAATTCTGGTTTTGGGTATGATTTCCTTGTAAAATATGAACAGATTTAGCAATGATACCCAAACCTTGAAGTGTCAATTTGCAGCTTTTAGTCTCAGAAAGTCAGAACACCAAAGCACATCCACAATTAAACACGTAACTTTTTATTCTGACCATTATTCAAACCCAACTTCCGAATAAGATAAAACATTACTGGATAAAAATGGAGAACGATGGGGGAAAAAAATTACAGGTTTGCCATCCATCAGTCAGGACTGCTGAATTCAGAGAGGTATTAAATCCCACAGCCTCTGGACCAACAACCCAATTCTGTCCCCTTCCCTTGCTGGCATTTGTGAAAATGGCACCTCTTCACTCTGGCACCCTCAGGACCATCACCTGGCAAAGGTTTGTGGAGCTTTTTTAGGAGTAAACGTGTTCTTTACACTTGTGCTGCAACAATAATTTTGGCTAAAGGACCTTTCTTAGCTGTAAGTCAGTCTCAGTTTGGAAACACCAAAGAACACACAACCCAACCGCTTGTTTTAGTAAGAGCATCAAAGTTTGCCAAATGTTTATAGTTACTAGAAAAAGCAAAGCAAAACAAACACTGTTTTTAAAGTTAGAAAGCTGCAGTGTGTGAGCTCGACTCGGGGAGCAGGAGGAAGTGCCGCAGGACACTGTCCCAGGCCACATGTTGGGGACAAGCACGTTGTAGACCAGATTAGTTTCTAAAGCCATTTCCAACAAGTTCTGAGAGCCAAGGACTACTCAGGATGTTAGAACGGCGACCCATTTTTAGTTATTAAACCTAATCCTGCTAAAACTTGAGTGGAAACAGTTCGCAAGAATGAAAAAGGGAACAAAAAACCCCCCCAAACTAGAAAGGAAACAGCCGGCACTGAGCAGAGCCCACAGTCGAGCTCAGCTCCAGGTGTTGCCCTCACTCTCCCACCCACTCACCCCAAATCCTGCCCTGCACCTTCATCCCCTTCTTCCCACGCACATCCCGCCCGCCTCCTCCCAGGACTCTCCCACTGGGACACCCCAAATCCCGCCGTGCCACGATGCCACCCCCAAAATGCCCTCTCCTCACAGGCCGCTCAGCCCCCTGCGCTGCCCCCGCTCCGCGCCCGGTCCCGCCGCGTCCCCCCTGCCCGCCCCTCACCGGGATGAGCTCCCGCAGCGAGCGCCGCACGGGGATGGTCTCCAGCTCGCCCTCCTCCACCTCCATGGGCTCGGGCTCCGCTCCGCGCGGATCGGCCGCGCTCGCCTCCGCCTTCACCGAGATCCGCAGGCCGCGCACGGCCGCCATGGCTGCGCCGGGCCGGGCCCGCCCTCCGCGGCCAGCGAGACGAGCGCGCCGGGAACAGAGCGGCGGGGCGGGCACAGAGAGGGAGCGGCCCCGAGCGCCGGGCGGGCGGAGCGCAGAGGGGCGGGCACGGGGAACAAGGGGGCAGGCACCGAGAGCGGTGGGGCGGGCACAGAGAGGCGGGGCGGGCACCGAGAGAGGGAGCGGCACCGAGCGCCGGGCGGGCGGAGCGCAAGGGGGCGGGCACCGAGAATAGAGGGGCGGGCACCGAGAGTGGGGCGGGCACAGAGCGGGACGGGCGGAGCGCAGTGGGGCCGGCACCGGGAACAAGGGGGCGGGCACCGGGAACGGCGGGGCGGGCACCGGGCGGAGCGGGGCAGCAGCGGGGCCGGCACCGGTAGCAGCGGGGTGGGCACCGGGCCAAACGGGGCCGGCACCGGGAGCGGCACCGGGAGCGGCGGAGGTGGCACCGGGAGCAGCGGGCACCGGCACAAGGCGGAGCGGGGTCGGTACCGGACGAAACGCAGCCGGTACCGGGCACCACCCACAGCCCGGCGCACCCCGAGCCGGGGCGCTCCCAGCCCGGCGCACCCCTAAGCAGGAGGCACCCCCGGAGCCCGGGGCACACCGAGCATCCCCGAGTGCAGCGTGTCCCGAGCCCGGCGAACCCCGCCCGGCACACACAGAGCACCCCCGAGTGCCCCGGGCACCCCCGAGACCCAGCGGATCCCCAGCCCAGGCACCTCCAGCCCGGCACAGCCTCAGAGTGCCCAGCGCACCCCAAACCCAGGCACACAGGGCACCTCCAAGCCCGAAACAGAGCTCATTATGCAATAGCTGATGTCTCCTTCATTCCACTGGGTGCTGGCATCGCATGGCAGCACCTGGCACAAACCTCCAGCACAGGGGATACTTCCAAGCTGGGTGTGAAGAGTCAGGGCAAAGGCCACACACAATGTAAGGTGAAGAACAGCTGAGTCTGAACTCAGTGTAAGAAGAAACACATTTCTGTGGCACAAATGCTATTTTTTCGGGTCCTGGGGAAAGGAAACCAAAAGGCGGAACTTCTCCTCCTTTAGCTTTAATTTTATGAGTAGGACGGAGTATTGCCATGTGAGCTAGACCACATTTACAAAGCCAAAGCCTTCAAGGAATGTTTGGGGCGGATTTCAGGCAGCATCCAAGACCAGCAGTGCCAGTTGGGTCCCATCGGGATCTGTCTGGGACCCCAGGGCAGGATGTGCTCAGCCTGGTGGCAAAGAAACAGGAGGCAGGAGAAAGCTTAGGGAGTATCAGGGAGCCTGAGGAAGAGAGAGTTTGGTGGGACCAAGCTCTGCCTGTATTTTTAAAGTTTCTTATTAATAAAAACAAAAAATGAAACCAAAACAAAAACCAAAAAAAACCAACCCCCCCCAAACCCTCCCCCAAAAATCCAAAACAAAAAAAAAGGAGTCATTCTTCTGAGGCCGTGGTCAGAGACTTCTGTGTCTCCGGAGCAGACGTCCCTTGTCGGGCACTGGGCACCAAGGCCTGTCCTGCAGCAGCGCTGGCGGCGTCAGCAGTGCCTGGGTGAGCGGCTTGTGGGGTGTCTGCACAAGCTGCTTCTGGGGTGTCTGGTCGAGCTGTGGTGCCCAGGAGACGTGGCCATGGGTCGTGGCTGGCTGGTGCTCCCGTGAGGTGGCAGGGCCTGGGGGAGAGGGACGAGGATGAGCCCCCCCTGCCCAGGGGCAGCCCCAGCCAAGGTAGCTCTGCCAGCCCAGGACAGGGCAGGCAGCAGGGGCACCTGCCCAGCCACAGACCCCCAGGGTCGGGGTGCTGCCCCCACCCAGCAGCACACAAGCTGTTGTGCCATGCTGGCCATGGCCATCCCCCACCTTGCTCCAGCTCCAACCCCAGTCACCCCATCCACCAGTCCTCACACTCCATCCTGCTTCCATGTTCCCCAGCCCAGACCCCAGACTCCCATCCCACCCTGCCCAGCTCTTCTCACACAGCCCTGCTTGCTCCTTGGCCCCCTCTCCATGACAAACAGTTCCCTCCCTTGGCCTATGCCCTGGCAGGGCCATACCCAGCTTATCCTGTGCCACCACATGAGGCTGGTCCTTCTGGCTCTGGGAGGTGTGGTCACTGCTGCCCTGCAGCTGGGCCGTGCCAGGCTGAGAAGGAGAGAGCCCAATTCAGCATCCCCCAGCAACCCTCCCAGCCCAGCAGTCCCTGGGGAAACAGAAGGCACAGATTCCCTCTGGACACTCAGCCTGCCCCGCCCTGCTGTGCCCCTGCCTTTGCCATACCTACCTTGCTGGGGAGTGTCATGAGACTTTGCCGCTGGCCACTGCTCCGGGGGCAGGGCTGGATGTGCTGCAGCGTGTGGCTGGTGGTCCTTTGGTCCCCACTGTTCTGGGGCACTCGGGGGACCCTGCCATTGACCACTGTTCTCCTGTGGGATGGGACACACAGGGATGCTCAGTGCCCAGCACAGGGCAGGGCATGGAATTCTTTTCACAAGGCACACCTGACTCCCCACCAAGCCTAAGCTCAGGCCGAAACCAGACACAACTCATCTCCTGTGGTTTCAGTTCTCTTGAGACAGAGACCTGGGCTGGACAGGGCAGTGCAGGGGGGCTGTAAAACCTGCCTGGTCCTTCACAGCCCCAGCCTGCACCCCTGCTGTGCCCAGGCCCCCCCATGCCCTCTGGCCACACCCTGGGAAAAGCTCTCCTTGCCAGGGCAGGGCACCCTGGGAGCCAGGGATGTGTCCTCAGGTCCCCTACCTTGGGCCAAGCTGTAGGTCCTTGCTGGGAGGCAGTGGCTGCAAATATGGGAGTATCTCGGGGTACCTGGGGAGGGCAGAAGACACAGGTGGGTGACAGGGGACAAACAACCCATGTCTGCCTGGGGCAGCACCCCAAAACCCACAGGCTTGTACCCTGCAGCATCCCACCTCCTGCAGCCCTTGGGGACATACCCCCCCCACCCCCTGGTGATGGGCAGGGCTGAGGAGGGGGCTCAGCAGGCACCCCCCAAGCAGGCACCCTCATCCCTGTGCCTGGCACAGCTGGGTCACAGCTGGCACCCATCAACCCCCATCCCACTCATGCAGCCCCCTCAGAGCACTGAT
The DNA here is from genome assembly GCA_035583235.1 of Hafferia zeledoni. NCBI lineage: Eukaryota > Metazoa > Chordata > Aves > Passeriformes > Thamnophilidae > Hafferia > Hafferia zeledoni. Next base: position 5,396,066 of record JAWWEV010000049.1, on the reverse strand, counting down.
GATACTCACGGGCCAGGAACGTGCGTATTGACCGTGCGGTCACAGGACAGGCATGTGAAAGGAACTGGCAGCTGCCTAAGGAGGGGCAGAGAAAAGGGCTGGGGGAGCTCCTGGGTAGCCACAGAGAAGGTGCAGCTGCTTCATCAGCACCCCCACAGTTTGTTTGGCATCTAAATTGGTGCAATGCCAGGATATGGCACTGTCTGGGACAGCTGGAGAGAACAGGACCATCACTGTCCCCAAAGCCATTGCCTTCCCTGTCTCACTCACTTCCTTATCCCAGCAGCGCTCTCGCCCAAGATCCTCTTCTCAAGTTCCTCCAAGTTCCTGTTCCAGTGGTCCTCTAACCGCCTCCGGAAATACTTCAGCTCCCTGCGATCCAGCTGGGGAGAGGTGCCCACCCTCAGCCAGCTGCCCCAGGATGGCACATGGCAGCCTCCAGGGAAAAGCCAGGAGGGGGATCCTCAGAGGGACGCTGCCTCAGGCTGCCAAGTCCCAAAGGTGCCAGTTTTGCATGGTAGGGACAAGGCCCCCCTCACCTTGTTTTCCATCATGTCACTGAGCTTCTCTTGCATGTCCTTGTAGTTCTTCTTCTGTCCCAGCAGGTAGCTCTGCATCTTTCTCATCCTCTCATCCAGGTACTCCAAGCTTTCCTCAAACTGGGTATATTCCACTTTGCTGCCCAATGCATCTTTGTCTGCTTTCTGGCAGAGGGGAAAGGCAGGAGAGCAGAGGGGAAAAGGTTGAAGAATCACAGGCAGGGCCAGCATGTGTCAGGGGCAGAGGGGGAAGCACTCCCTCCATGCCACTGTGCCCATTTCAGGGCAGTGTGATCCCATTCACCCCATCACCCCATGGGGCCTGTCCCACCAGCTGAGGGGCAAGGGACCCACACTTGGTGTGGAAATCCTCCCTCTCCCAGGCCAGCTCTGCCACCCAGCCCCCAAGGCATGAGGGGCATTTGTGACCCTGCCCAGGAAGCCCTGGGCTGGCACAGAGGTCCCTCGAGACTGTACCATATCTATTGCTGCCAACATGGTCTTCTCGTCTGCTTTCTCCTTCTGCAGCCTCTCCAAGGACTGGGACAGCATCTTTCAACACAGAAAGCATCCCATCACACTACAGCAGGGTTGGAGCTGCCTCCTGGACAACTGAGCACCCCCTGCTCCCCCTACGCAAAAACTGCCAGGAAAGGCACTTGGAACCTGCACAAGGTGGTGAGCAGGTCGGCAGGGGGACAGAATCCTTGTGGTCCCCTGCCTGGAGTCTGCCTGGGGAGTGCTCTGACCTCTCAGGGCTTCCAGACACTCACATCAATATCTCTTTGCTTTAGCTGAACGTCTGTCTGGAGGGTCACTGAGGTGTGTCTGAGCTCATCACAGTCCCCTTGGATCTTGCTGAATGTGTCCTCCATGTGCTGCAGCAGAATCTGGTCCTGGTCCAGGGAGGGAGAAGAGGTGGTGCTGAGCAAGGAGAGTCTGTTTTGCCCACACAAACAGACCAGGGTTTCTCGGCCAGTGGCCACGAGTCCTCAGTGTCAACAAAGCACAACCAGCCTGGGGATCCCTTCAGTCCCCTCCCCAGAGCACTCTGATATTGAAGGTGCAGTTGGAACACTCTGCCTTCACCATCTCCTGCTCCTCCTGTACACTCCCCACTATCTCCCCCATCTCACCCAGCTGCAGGAAGGGCAGAAGGAATCTGCTCAGAGATGGGATGGATGCAACCAACAGACCTGGGTGCTGTGGGGCTCAGTGGCCCCCTCGAGCCAGGAGATGTGCCAGGGAACCCTGCCAGGACCCCTCCACCGAGCCGTCAGGTGGTGGGAATGCTCCCCCAGGACCTCACCTGAGCACTCAGCTCATTGGCTGTCTCGGTCACCATCTGTCCCAGCAAGGCATACTTTGTGTCCTGCTCCTCTCCCATCTTCTTCAGCTCACTCTTTGTCTTCTGCAGCACAGCCCTGGCGAGCGAGATGGGGTCAGGGGCAGGCTTAGCCTCCCCAGGGCTGCTTGGGCAGCGCCCCTCGCCCCCAAAACCAAGAAACTCCCACATCCCCTGGGCTGGGCTTCCTTGCAGCCCTGCAGGATATGGAACCTTCTCCCATGCTCTTACTCCATTTGCTGAGTGATCTGCTTGCTGCTCTCTTCTTTCCACTTGGCCATATCCTCCCTCAGCTTTCTAATGTCATCCTCCAGCTTTTTCATCTGGGAAGGGCAATGGGGCCAGAGTCAGAGCACAGACCTCATGTTGTCACAGCACAGGGGTTTCAGCTGATAGGACAGACCCAGGACCCCACACCCTGGCCCCAGCCCCTGGCCCCAAACCCCTGGCTCATGGAGCCACACTCAAGTACCCCACTAGAGCCCAAAAGTGCCACCACTCATCAACTCACCGAGGCAAGTGCCTGCTTCATCCTCAGAATGTCTTCTTCCATGTGGGACTGTGTCGCCTTCAACCTGTCAATCTCCTCCCGGAGATCCTGGGAATCAGCCATGGCCTAGGAGAGAGGGGTGGTGGGGGTGAGCCCAGGGGAGGGGCCCTGGGGACCTGCAGGACCTTCACCCCTGCCATGGTGTGCCCAGCACAGGGGACAATGCAGGGTCTGGCTCAGCCAGGCTGGCAGAGCACTGTGGGCAGCACTCTCCATGTGCCCAGCAGAGCATGGAGTGCTGAGCCTCCAGCTGGCAGAGCTGAGGCCAGTGGCTGCTGTGTCAGACCCACAGCTGTCTGATGGCAGCAGTTCACCTGGTCACACTCCTTCTGGGTCTTCTTCATGTCCTGCACCATTCGGGACTGCGCAGCCTTTAATGTCTCGATCTCCTGGAGATGCTTGGACAAAGCTGTGGCCTGGGAGAAAGGGCTGTCAGAGCTGAGCCCCTGGGAAGTGTCCCTGGGGAGCACAACCTTCACCCTCACTGTGGTCTGCACAGACCTGCTCCTCCTGGACCTTCCTCATGTCCTCTGACACACGGGAATGCTCAGTCTTTAATTCACCAAACTAGGAAAAAGGGTTATCAGGTGACAGCCCAGGGCAGCAAGTCCCCAGAGACCCCCTCTCTGCCCTGGGGAGCTCATGGCACAGGCAGGGTCAGCAGGGAGAGCCCCAGTGCCACCTGCCTGAGCCAGGCTCTGTGTCAGAGCTCTGAACCCCATCCTAAGGGCAAAGAGCTGCTGCCAGTGGCCCAAGCACAGCCTGGGCAGCGAGGGCAGAGTCAGGTGGTGCAGGAGAAGCAGGGAGGGACTGGGTGGTGGGGGAGCACCCAGGGCTCTGGGAAGGGCCACTACCTCAGACTTGAGTGTCCTGTAGGATTCCATCTCCTGCTTCACTTCTTTCATGTCAGCAGCCAACTCAGCGAGGGAGGGGCCTCTGAGCTCGCCCATCCACGGCTCCTGGGTCGTCAGGTATTGCAAATCCAGGTGCCCCAGCATGGCCTGCAGCAGCTTCCTCATGGCTGCAAAATGGACAGCCCCTTTCTGGGGCATCCCAATGGCAAGATCCAGCAGCTGGGAGAGGCTGAGAGTGTCCACGAGTGTTGCCATGTCTGCACAAACAGCCTTTCTGCCAAGACAAGAACTACCAGGTGTGAGGAAAAGGAATGATAGAAGGGATGACCAGTATGGATGATAATGGGGATGAGCAATGGGGATGGTTAAAGGGACGACCTATAGGGATGGTAAAAGGGGTTTTAAAAGGGATGACCAGCAGAGATGCTAAAAGGGATGACCTATAGGGATGTTAAAGGGATGACTTACAGGGATGGTCAAAGAGGTGATTTACAGGGATGATAAAAGGGATTTTCAAGGGGATGACCAGTAGAGATGCTAAAAGGGATGAGCAAAAGGGATGATACAACGGATGAGCAAAAGTGATGGGAAAGCAGGTGAGTCTCCAGCAGGGTCCTTCTCCCTCATCCCTCAATGGACTGGGGAGTGCCCTGCACGTGCCCCTCTACATCACAACTTGGGTATCCAGGCAATGGTCCCCACTCCACCCCCAGGAGCCAGGGTGTCATAGTCCTGGAGTCATGAGTTCACAGAGCCACCAGTGTCCAAGGCAGGTGTGTGTGGTAGTGACCAGTCAAGATAATTCCCAGTGACCTGACATGGCTTCTAACACACAGCACATCTAACAAAAAACATACCAGTTCAGGTTTCTTTCAATTCCATGTTGTTTATTGGTCAAAAATGTTTGGCAAGTGCATTGAATAAAGAAAAATGAATTAAGAACATGAAATAAGAACAA
>JAWWEV010000049.1:5271507-5389388 GCA_035583235.1 Hafferia zeledoni | reverse complement strand
TATTTTCATTTTTATTGAAGTTGTTTTATGAAAGTTTTTTTATTTTCATTTTTATTTAAAATATTTTTTTAAATTTTAAGTTTTTAAAATTTTTATGTTATTTTATTTAAATTGTTATTTAAATTATTTTATTTAAGTTTTTTTATTTAAAATTTTATTTAAGTTTTTAAAATTTTTATTTAAGTCTTTTTATTTAAGTATTTAATTTTTTATTTAAGCTTTTTTGTTTAAATTTTTAAGTCTTTTTATTTAAATTTGTATTTAAGTTTTTTTATTTAAGTTTTTATTTACATTTTTATTTAAGTTTTGTTATTTAAGGTTTAAGTTTTTTATTTAAGTTTTTTTATTTAAATTTTTATGTAAGTTTTTAAAATTTTTTAATTTAAGTTTATTTATTTACTTTTTTTAATTTTTCTTAGTTTTTCTTTAAATTTTTTTCTTTAAATTTTTATTTTTTTATATTTAAATTTTTATTTCAGTTTTTTTTACTGAAGTTTTTATTTAGGGGGGGTTTTAAAATTTTTTTATGTAAGTTTTTTATTTAAGTTTTTTTATGTAAGTTTTTATTAAAGATTTTTTATTTAATTTTTTAATTAAGTTTTTTTTAAGTTCTTAAAGTTTTTTTATTTAAATTTTTATTTAAGTCTTTTTAAGTTTTTACGTATGTGCTTTTACTTTACTTAAGTGCTTTTATTTAAGTGATTTTACTTAAGTGCTTTTACTTAAGTGCTCTTAACTTACTTAAGTGCTCTTAAGAGCTCTTAACGTAAGTGCTCTTAAGTGCTCTTAACTTAAGAGCATTTAAGAGCTCTTAAGTGCTCTTAAGTCCTTTTAACTTAAGTGCTCTTAACTTACTTAAGTGCTCTTAACTTACGTGCTCTTAAGAGCTTTTAACTTAAGTGGGTTCGGTTTGGGGCCGCTTACAACGGGACGGACACTGAAGAGTTGGTGATCAGTCATCGGTTGGACTCGGCGATCTCTGAGGTCTTTTCCAGCCTGAGTGCGATTCAGATTCTGAGGTTCTGAAACCCCCCGGCCCGTTCCCCCCGCCCTTCACGGCTCTCCCTCCCAGCCCCCCCATCTGCCGCTCGCGCGGGGAGATTACGTCACGCCCCCGCGTGTGGTCACGTCCGGTAGGTGAGGTCAGGGCCGGGGCCGCCATTTTGAACGGCTCCGCGGGCGCGGGAGCAGCGCGGCCCCATGGCCGGACAGTTCGACTCCGAGGACCGCGCCAGCTGGTACTGGGGGCGACTGAGTCGCGCCGAGGCCGTGTCGCTGCTGCAGGGGCAGCGCCATGGCACCTTCCTGGTGCGCGACTCGGGCACCATCCCCGGCGACTTCGTGCTGTCCGTGTCCGAGAGCTCCCGCGTCTCGCACTACATCGTCAACAGCCTGGGGCCGGCGGGAGCCCGGCGGGCCGGCGGCGAGGGCCCCGGGGCCCCGGGTGAGTGACCCCCAGGGCCGGTGGGGCCCCCAGCCCCGGGCAGGGCAGCCGGCGCTGCTCCGCTCGGCGCCCGGCGGCGTTTGAAGGCGTGGAGCGCTTTATAGTGGAATTCAGTCGTGCTTGGCACCTGGGGCCGCTGCCCGGGCCGAGCCATCTGGCCTCATCTGCCTTCCGTTGTCACATTAAACACGTCCCGGAGCCGGGCGCGTGCTGCGGCCGGCCTGGGGGATGTTGCGGCTCCAGCCTCTTGCCTTTTTTGTTTTCCTAAATCCGTTAATGGCAGTTCATGGGTTTTACATGTGATCTCAGCTGGGAGATGGTTCTGTGCAAGTGTCATCCCAAAGTCCGGCTTCTGACAAGACGGCACTGCATTGGCAGGCAGGCACGAGGCTGAGTTTCTTGTGAGTAGTTTAAGGAGTGGGAACTCCTTGGAATGTAAAGGCAATTGTTTCTTTAAATCAGGTGCGAAATTTAGGTTTTTTCCCCTCGAAAGGGGAGGGATGATGTTATTTCTCCGCAGCTGAACATCTAATATGAAAACAACGTGCTTAAGCATAACGCTTAAAAAGCACAAGATGCTGATGGTGTCAGGGTGAAACGATGCCATGAGAAGCAGCATTTTTGCTGTTTAGTGCAACTAAATGAACCCCCAGCAATGCAGAGTTCTTGGATGTGTAAAAACCAGCAATACAGAGACAGCAATATCCCTCTGTGGGAATTAGTGAAGATGCTAGCAGAACGGCTCCAGTTTGGGTACTAATGCTTGCAAAATTATGTAGATCTGTTGCTGGTATCTCACAAAAAAGCCACTAGAAAGTTTTTTAAGTATTGTAAACCTGTGTAATAAGAGATTTGGGGAACTTACTTGGCAGAGGAAGTGCTACGGGTACAGTCACTTTTTGATGTAGGTCCGTGGCTGGAATAAGAGATCAAGATTGAAAAGGTGTAACAATACTTGTTATAGGGTGGATACTGCACAAAGTAGGAGATAATTAAGAAAAAATGAAACCAGTGCCAGTAGATTTGCGCTGTTACACAGTAATTTCCCTTACTCAAGGGAACATTTCAGATTTGAAAAATCAGGAGCATCTCATCCATCACCTTTGTCCCAGGAACTGCAAAGTGCACTCAAGTCTCAAACCTTCACAGGTAGAAGTGGCCGAGTTCACCTGGAAGTAAAGCGTAAGTCATCACTGTTGTGGGTAGTGAAAGGGTTTGCCACAGAACGTGGTGGATTCTCAGTTGATTCATGTCTGCCTGGACAGTTTTGTTGCTGTACCTTTGTGGGAGGTTTGGTTGCTGACACGGAGGGCTGGAGATCTGTAGAGCAGAGGAAGTTATCGGGATGGTTTGTTGTGGAATCCAGCCTAATAGGACTATGAAGACAGTAGCGATGAAAAACACTGGATCGTGACTGTCTGGGCAGTTGTTTCCTGGGGAGCGACTCGTCTCTGGAAAAACAATGTTTCCGGGTTAGTGTGGTATCACTTCAGTACAGCCATCCTGACTTTTTAATGTCTTACATTCTTAAGCTCCGTAGTATTTTGTGGCATTCGGTAGGCTGACTTAAGTTATTGGTGCTAAAACTTTCTAGAGGTTGTTCAAAATTGCTAAATACCTTGTAATTCTCTAGTTTTAAATGTTTATCTGTTTCAAAAGGGTAGCTGTGTAAGCTGTGATACAGTAAGCTTAATAGAACTTATTTAAAAGTCTAATTATGTTTTGGTTGGTCTCCTTTTTATTTGTTCTCCTGCACTACAGACCTTCCTATGCTGATTTTAGTAATTTTAACTGAATCGTGCCTCCATGCTGATACTGCTGTCTTTTCACCCTGAAACACAGGAAGGTGCTGGGTGTGTGTATGTTAAATTGCACTACGAGTGTAATTAAGGTGCTCTTTAGGAAAAAATGAGCGGGCGGGTTGCTCTGCAAGGGTAGGGAGATGGAAAGTTTGGTTGAAGATTGAATAAGGTTTCATGTCTGGATAGGGAAACTAGCACAGTGAAGATAGGTGAATGTTTGCAAATAGTCCTGCTTGCTTATTGTGGTCAAGCTAAAACATAGGAAAAACAATTTCACATCTTTTTTAGGGTACAGTTTTTTTACCAATTTATTGTTTGGCAAACAGATCTCACTGGGAAATCTGAATATACTGGGTCCAGTCCTTGGGTTGATTTTTGTCAATCTCTGTAAGTTTCTGTGAAATTCATGATTGCTCTGACACCACTCTTAGGGTTAGAGAAGCCTCAATACAGAGTGAATGAGATGAGGAGCTCTGGCTTCCTTAAAAGTCATAATGTCACAAAAACACGATACTTTCTTATATTTCTATGGTATAAAATAAAGTTGTGAACTTTTTGTTAAGTTCACCTTTCGCCTGATGCTGCAGTTTTTAAGTTCTTGCAGGTAGTTTTTCAGCGTAAGTTGAAAACGGAATGTAACAGAACTTTTTACTTCTTCCTGGAATGCTTTAAGGCTGTTAAAAAATAAGGATGAATCACTGAATTATGGGAAAGAAAAACACTCTGTTTCTGGTGGAGATGGAGACTAACAGCTGAATCAGAATTAGGGTATAGTTTGTGATGAGATATCATGGTCACGGGCTGAAGAAATCCCAAACAATATAAAGTGCTCCATGCAGGCATTGGCAGGGAGGTACACAACAGAAGAAAGACTAAATATGTCACGTGTTTGCAATTTGACATGGAGGTTTGGAATAAAAATGTGTGATATGCACTAAAACAAAATGCCCAAAATATCTAAAGAAAGAGGTGCTTTCTACTGAGAGTGCAACATTATGAAGATAGAAACCTTACAGTGTGGTAAAATTCGTCTGTGTGAGGTAGAGAAGTGTGACAGATATAGTGCAGAAACTGGTGTTTTCATTGACTTTTAAGAACATGCTGTTTTACTTGGGCTTCTAAGTCATTTCCATTGTGACTGTACCTCTGGAATCATGTGGTCCTTACGGGGTGATTGCCACACGCAGCTCATGTATGCAGTGGCTTTAGGTGTGGATGAGCAGTGTGGTTTAGCTGTGACACTTGGGGTTTTGGTGGTTAGGTTTGGGTTGGGCTTTGGTTTGTTTTCTTTTTTATATTAACTATAAAATACAAACATCATATAATATATGTTTCAGTGCAAACTAATGGAAGCTGGAGAAGTGCCCACATGAGGCATCTGCTCTTCTCCCGTATCCGCAGAAATGACAGTGTAATAACTCCTCTATCTTCCAGTGTGCTCAGGGCAGGGCTCTTTCAGCAGCCAGTCAGTGGGGGTTTATGTTCTTATAGGACGTTCATGGTACTTCATTGTTTTGCTCAGCGTGAGTAGGAAGGTGCTTAAGAACAAGGGAAAAGGGTGTCCCTGTGCCGGTGGGGGAAACACAGGCTGGAATGAGGTGCCTTCTGAGCGCATTTCCCATGTGCTCCCGCAGGAAACTGCCTTACATCACTGTGATTTCTTACTTTGGAATGAGAGCTTCCTGTCTCGGTCCCTGTGTGATAAAAACAGCTATTCTGGCCCAAAACGTGCTTTATAAGTTGGGAACAGGGATGACCTTTAAAGACTAGGTCCAGACACAAAAATTAAAACCAGTATTTCTGTGAAGCGTTCCCTGCACTGAAAGGGAAAACTTTCTGAAGCTGGGAATAAAGAGTAAACTCCCCAGTGACTCTTAACAGTTGGAGCCAAGAGAGATGAGAAAGTGAGAAGTTGCTCTGTGGTTACATTGCCTGCCCGCACTCTCAAGCGGTAGGATATTGGGGTGTTTTATACTTCTAATTACCCAGTATCTGTACAATAGTTAAAACATACATAATCAATCTTTACCAGACTGACATGAAGCCAACACGGCACCAAAGTGTTGTGACAGGAGGGAATGTGCGTCATAAGCAGAGAACAGACAGGGTCCAGGTTTGAAGCTTTCTTAATTCTGAACGCCTTGGATTTTAACTCTTTCCTCACCTTTCTGAGAGCAGGCTCTTCCTTAGCTGTTCTGACATGCTGAAATGGCTGGAGTCAGGTTAAGTTTTAGTGGAAATGGAGCTGGGATGGAGTAACTAAGAAAGATGATACTCAGCCCTTTGTGTTTCTCATTCAAAGGAGTAACCTTACACAGCTGAGCAGTGTTGGTGGTAGAGGTGCGCACTGACCAGCTCTGCCTTTGGCTGGGCAGGGCTGCTGGGAGCAAAGGTGATTTCCAGCACTCCGATTGTCTGGCTTTCATAGGAAGTTACTGAAGTTCCTCTGGTACCTGGACTTACCTTTACACGCCTTGTGCTCTTCCTGAGAAGCCTTTAGAAGACAGGGACAATGTGCTGCTCAGACTTGTGCCTTCAAGAAAACTGTCCCAGGATCATGAAGGAAAACTGCTCTGATTCTCAAAATAACACTTGCCTTGTTGCCGTAACTTTCCTGTATTAGACTTTGCCTTAATTATTCCATTGGTCTACAGGTATGAGCAGTGTCAGCCAAGAAGCTGAAGAATTCCTCTGAGCCTGAAATCTGTTAATCTTTGAATTTCATTATACCAGGAAATGTCAAAACTCAGAAGCCCGTAGTGAGCAGAATTATTTCTGTGTTAAATGTGAGCATCATTTAGCTCGTTACCTTGTAGCTGAACAAGAGTATCCAGAAAAGACTTAAACTGATGGGAAGTTTACTGCTTCCTTGGTAAGGTGAATTTGCATTTTTTTTTTCCAACGTGCGTTTTACCAATTGTGACTTGGAACTATTTTGTCCTTTTTATGCCTGTTTTAACTGAATTTTAGAGGTCTTCTGTTTGGATTCTTCAGACAATTATGAGACTGCTGCCTTTGTTATTCTTTGGTGATCAATTTGGTTTAGGCTTGTAGATTTCTTGTTACAAAGAGATCTTCCCAGACTTTTGTAGCTGCCTTACATTTTTTTTAACACAAAAGCATGAGAAGCGCACGTGGCATTCTGGCAGTGTTCTTTGTGAAGATAATGTCTCTCCTTTGCGACGCTTGTCTTTGTCTCTTCAAGGAGTGCATTTGTCATTTTGATCCTTGAATTTGAAGTGTCTGTGTTCTCTGGCTGTTCTACAGTTGTGCAAAATGCTTTATAGAATAAGATTTTCCACAATACAGGACACTGGTTTCATTTGCTCCTGCCCTGTATATAATGTTCCAGTGCACTTCCCTTCTTAAAGTCCGGCTTGTATTCAGGTACATTTGACAACTGCTTCAGGCTGTTACGCGTTAATTCAAGAGGGTGGACCTGTTCCAAAGGGAGAAAAAGACACTGTAAAATACATTATTCATCCTGGTGATGATTGTTGGTGCTGGCAAGGCTGATGAATGTTACTGACGTTCCCTATGACCTGTAAGATTTTTCTCTGAGTACTTTTGTTGCCGGAGACAGTGCTCAGCCTCCTGACTGAATCAGCTTACAGCAGCTTTTGCAGAGGTAAATTAGAGTTTCAGGATCTGTGTTTCTGTCATATGAAATAAGTTCCATGTTAGTGAACTTCCCTGGGATTCGGTCTTCTCCCTGTGACTTCAAAGTGCTTTGCTGTCCTGGACTTTTTCTTTTGATCTAAGCGTCCACATAAACTTTGATCCTTAAAAGTTCACAACTGAAACGTAGCAGATAGAGGCTCATGTTTTGGTCTCACCAGGCAGGCCTGAAACTCCATGTCTTTTCCACTTGTTCCAAGCTTGGTTTCCCGCTCCCAAAGCTAGCAGAAGCGCAGCCTTCCCAGATCACGTTATACCTCGATGGAGTCAGCCTCTGGTGTTTCGTAGTTTTTTAGGGATGCTGCCTGTCCAGCCAGAAGTCATGTCCCGTGAGACCACATAGCTAAGAACTGCCGCTGGGATGAAATTCCAGAGTTCTGGCCAAGTCTAGAGCTGTAAGTTACATCTCAGCAAGGAAAGTTTAGAGAGTTTTGCATTACAGTTTGGGAGAATAAGATACAATCTTGCATCTCTTTCCATACTGGGTTCAGAGTTCTTACTGATACCTACATTAGCTTCCTTATCTCTTAGTGATGCCGGTTGGTGTTTTGTTTTTTTATAATTTTTTGAGGATATTGCTTTTGTTTTTTGGCTGACTGTGTTTGTATTCATTTCTTTTGAAAGTCTTTGGGGACTGTTAATGCATGCAAATGTGCACTTTCCAATGGTTTAGTTCTGCTTCTTTGGATTTCCTTTAACCAGCTCCGATAATGTTTATATTCTTTCAGGTACTTCAAAACCTATTTATTGGGTGTTCATCTGTGTTGATCTTATTGAATCCACCCTTTTCTTTGTTAGAACCCCTTTTTGCTCTCTTGAAAGAGGTTGTAACATCATCTTTCCATGCTGGCAGTGCCACTTTAAAGGGGCGTTTGGATCAGTGACAATTTGAAGGATTCTGTTTGCTTTGTACTCTGGACCTAAGTCTCAGCACCGTTAAATATCCCCTGCAGAGAAAACAGACTTGCAAAGTAAGCATCTCTTTCTTGCTAAAAGAGTTACTCATTAAAGCATAAATCTTTTCATCTCCTTTACCCTCGCCCGGCCTCCCACAATTCTTCCCATAATTTGTTTGCACAGGGTACAGTAGAGATAGGACATCGTGTGTCTTTTTCCCCAGCTGAGCCCGAAGAACGTAAAATGGGCAAAAACCACAGCACACAGATTGAAAACCTAAGTGGATATTCTGCACTTTGGTGCCTGTAATGGCTTGAATATGCACATCATCTGTATTTCAGTGTATTTATGTTTGGGTTTGTAGTTTAGGCTCTGTCTGATAAACATGGCAAAGAAACTACCAGACTTGAGATTAAAAGGCTGAGTCATACCTATTATGAAAATATATGTTGCTGCTTTACATTGCATAAAATGTATATAATTTTCTTGAATGGTGCCTCTAGGAAAAATGAAAAATAACTTCATTTGCTCATTCACATCATTTTTTTGCTGCTGTGGTAAGCAGTTTTCTGTAGGATTTGTGCCCCCCAAGATACATTACAGCAGGTAAAGAACCATTATTGCAGGGTTGTCATTTGGAAATCTGAATAGCAAAAGAGAGTTTAAAAAAGTGTTTTCCTTGAAATTGTACCAAAATTTTATTTGTTTTGCATATTTAGAGTATAAAACAGTTGCTGAAAATTGTACAAGCTCCTGAGAAACTCAGATGTACTGAATATTTTAATCTGTTGGGTCGATGGAACATTCAAGAAAACAAAGATGTTTTTATCCTGTTTTGGGAAGTCTGACGGTGCCAAACAATTTCTCTTTTCTTTCTTTGACAAAATCTTTTAAAGCAAAACTCTATGCTCATGATCATGATGTCCTTGATTGAAAATACTCAGAAAAGCTGAATATCATGAATGTTGATGCAGAGATACCAAATTCAGTACTGAAATACTTATCTGTAAATGTGTTTGTCTTCTCAGATGTTTTATTTACAGTTTTGACTGCCATGTGCTCTCCTTGACATGATGCCTTCTTTTTTCAGGGTCGGATCCCACCAGATTTCGAATAGGTGACCAAGAGTTTGATTCTTTGCCATCTTTACTGGAATTCTACAAAATACACTATTTGGACACTACAACCTTGATAGAACCAGTTTCCCGATCCCGGCAGAATAGTGGTGTTATCCTCAGGCAGGAGGAAGCTGAGTATGTGCGAGCTCTCTTTGACTTTAATGGAAATGATGAGGAAGATCTTCCATTTAAGAAAGGAGACATACTGAGAATCCGGGATAAGCCTGAAGAGCAGTGGTGGAATGCAGAAGACAGCGAAGGGAAGAGGGGAATGATACCTGTTCCTTACGTCGAGAAGTATAGACCTTCCTCTGCTTCGGTACCTACTCTGATTGGAGGTAACCAGGATAGTTCCCACCCACAACCACTGGGTGGGCCGGAGCCAGGGCCCTATGCCCAGCCCAGCATCAACACTCCGCTCCCTAACCTTCAGAATGGCCCTATTTATGCCCGGGTTATCCAGAAGCGAGTCCCTAATGCCTACGACAAGACAGCCTTGGCTTTGGAGGTACATAATGGGCAAAACTTAGAAGGAAGAGATCTGTACAAGGGATTTCCCATTCAATCCTGTGATAGTTTTGTAGGAATAAGAAAGGGAAACGCATTGTAATACTGGTTTTATGTGATAATTAATAAGTTAGGGGTAAGGGCTTTTTGTAAAATACGTGACTTGAGTCACTTGTAGATTAGATTATTGATTTTTTCAGCATATTTAGGTTACTGAACCAGTATTGTCCTTTGTCAGTCATCACTAACATGTTTCCCCATCCATGTTTTCACTTCCTGAAGTGTCTATTTTAGGGGGGAGGGAGGGGGAGTAGTTGGTAACTTACACGTGTGAATTTGTGTTTTGTGTTGTGTGCCTTACCGGTCTGTATGAGGTGTGCTGGGTTGGTTGTTGGCTTGTGTTGGGTTGGGTTCTTTAACCCCCGGTCTGTCAGCAGTTTTAAAGCAATCGGTGCAAACATTGGTAGTCACTTTGAAATCACCCAGACTGAGATGATGATGATGATGATGATGATGATGATCACACCTAGGGTGTTATTGTAACATTTTCATTTCAGCAGATTACTTTAGGTTTAGGTTGTGACGTGGAAGTGCTCTGCAGTTTACATTACAATTTACTAGGGAGGTCTCGCATAAAGCAGTGATTGACAGAGTAGGATTTGTAATGAAGCAAGGAATTTCCCTCAGGTTGATTCATTTCCTCATATGATCAAATACTTGTACAGGCCCTCTTTGATTTATTTTTTTCCTCTTAAAAAGGTGACTAGAGTGCTCCATCTCTTCACATCCCATAGTTCTCCTTGAAGTCACATTTGAGGAAATTGATACTAAGGTATTCCCAGTGGCAGACCTTTGCCTTAAGATATGTAAATTGTATCCTTCAGTCTAGGCTTTCTTTGAGCTAGAGGCTCTGGAATTTCCTGATACCTAATTCCTGTTTATATAATAGTTTAAGTACTTGGGGAAAAACAGTTTCTGTGCTGAGTCAGAGCATCTCCTCTTCACTCTCAAATACTTTGTGTGATTGTACATAGCACAAAAGGTGCTTCAGGTGTTTTGGCAGCTGTAGGTGTGCATCTGTAGTACAGAACTGGCAAATGCAGCACATTCTACAAATGGATAATTGATGTACAACTGGCAGATGTGAAAATTTTTCCCATTGTAGATAAAAGCTTATCTGGGGAAGCAGTGTAAATATACTCTGATTCACTATACATTCTGTATATACCAGACTATTTTTGCATTGAGAAGCATGTATAGACGTTTATGCCAGTGCCTCAGATTTTATGGAAACATGAAGATTTTCACCTTTCCTACTTTATTCTTTCCCTGTTTTTCTAAGTCCACCCAGCCACCTCTTGGAGCTTGGCAATATACCCGAATGGCATTGCAGACTGCAGTAACTATGAGATGTTACACTGTTTTTGAACCTCTGGATGTTATGTTGTGGCATGTTTATCAAAACCCTTTGGGTTTCTTTCTGGGTTTTGCTGTTAAGCTTTTAATTATTAGTGTGCCACTAGTGTTCTCTCAAGCCTTAACTTTAAAGCAGAACTCCACAACGCTGCCCTGTGCAGATTTTGGGAATGTGGAGTGAGATAAGGAGAGGGAGAAAATGCTGGTAATCCAGGCCATTGTAAGCAACTTGAGTGAAAGGAAGTCCTTTCATGTTGAAGAACTGCTTGTCGGTGCCATGGCTGATCTTTTGTTATTTCAGTCCTCTTCACCAAAACTCACATGATCTATCAAGTTGCTGTGCTTTAGGAAGAGTAGTTGAGCTGCCTTATACCAGTATTATCTTTTACTAACTGATGGTAACAGGCTCGACAGGTGAAGTGTTTGGGAGGGGGGAACTGCGAAACGTCAGCTCGGCTCACTGTGGGATGATGAAAGGTTTCTCATGTAGAACACCAGCCTTAAATACCTACCAGTGTCTTGCTACAGCTCTGCATTTAAGAAATGCAATAGTAGTGGTGGTTCTTTATTCTGTGTATAATAATAAGAAAATTTCGTTTTAAAATATGAGCCATTTATCACTGCTTCTAGTGTTCTTCATGGCTTCTTTGCAGCTTTTATTGTTGCCGGTGCCAATGTTACCGAGTTGCTTTCAATGTCTGTCCAGGAAAACATGGTGATATGCGCTTCATGTTCTCCAAGTTTTTCTTCATCCTGTCTATCAAAGTACTGTTTCTTGTTGTCTCCTTTTTTCACATTCCCTTTGACTCCATGCTGTTCCTTCCCTGTTTATTTAGAGATTTCTTTCTTAGGTAACTTAGTTGAAAGCCTTATGAAAATCTTACCAGTCTGTTTTTGCCCAGACCTCTTTATAAATACAGCAAGTGGGATTCTTTCCAAATGAAAACTCTTGTCCTTAAATATGGTAGTATTCATGGGTGGGGGTGGATCCCACTGTTTCTCTTACAAAAATATATTCTTAACATCAAACAGGTTTTGCCCAAACTGCAAACAAAATATCTGTACTGTTCTGTTATTTTAAGACTGACATGCTTTTGAAGAGCTCAAGGAAAGAGGATCAGAGCAGGCTATGTTCCAGTAAAGTCTGTGCTGTATTATGGAAAAAAGATGCAGCAGGAGAAGTTAATATTTATTTTGCATGTAACTGGACCTATTCAAAGAGTTGTCAGTCTATTTTAAGAGAAAATAGAGGAGAAGGGAAAATCTGTGTGGTGAATGACTGAGATCCATCGATTTATTTTTTTTCTTTGTAACAGTAGCAGACCTCTGCCATCTTGACCTCACCAAAGAGGAGTGCTTGGAATAAAACTTCAGCATACAGAAGTCTTCACTTGAACCTTCAGTTTTGCTTTGAAGCATATGGGGTATATTTAGTTTTAAAACTTGTGATGAAGACTGACTCAAACCTGGCTTTCTAGCAGGGTACAATGTTGATCCTGAGGTGCTGTCCTTGGTGGGATGATACACTGTTGGACTAATGATACCATAAGTCATTGCTAAAAGTGAGGAGAATGCAAAGAGAACGTCCACTTCTAATCTAAATGTTTTAAAATCTCAGCACTTGTAATCATGAATAATTTCTGAATAGTTCTCTGTATTGTCAGGACAGTGTTTGAACTATAACTTAATAGGCAAAATTTTAAAGCAGATCTAGAAAGATTTTTAAGTTATTCAGGAACTAATGGAGCTAATTTATTACGCCAGCATTTGTGAAATGATCCATGCTCACTGAATGTCAGTCCTGCTTTGATAGATGTAAAAACATGTCTGCTCATTTCATTCTTATGTATAGAGAGATGAAATGTGAATGAAATTTTGTGTTGAAGAGTGGTTGCTAAATGAAATCACTGCAAGGTAAAAAAGGAATATTTTATCTCAGAGGTCTTTCCTCTTTTGATGATTACTGAAATGCAGATTTCACTTGTAGCTTCTTCTAATAAGGAGAATTTGTAAATGGGTGTCCCTTGGCTTCAATGACACCGAAACACCCCTGAAAACAAAAAACCCAGCTACAAGATGCTTCTGGGACTGAGGAAGTGTCACAAACATCTCATATTGTAACTCGCTGTCGCTGAAACATTGAACCCACTTTCTGCCAGTGAGTTTATTGTAAGGTGTCCAAGATAAACTCATGTTTGAATGCGAATTAGGGTATGATAGTCCATAAGAGCAGTCTGAGAAAAATACCTTGCGGACAGCTAACTTGGGTTCCTTCCTTCCTGGTGGGTTGGAGGTGAAATACTGTTCTGTTAAAGGCTGATACGTAGATTATATCCAGGTCTGAAGCAGTTTAAAGTTATCTAGGATATTGTTCTTATAATGATTGTGAGTGGGAAATAAGATTTTCTGCTTCTAGTATTGTCACATTTAATTTTAGCCTTGTTAAATGTATTGTTTTGGTCAGCAGAGTATTTTTGTTGGTACAACCCCCACAGTGGTTATTAGCAGTAGTAGAATTATACAGACTGCATGATTAAATTCCTAAAGAGCTGAAACTTGCACTCAGTAGTTGAGGAAGGCTTCCTTTTTGCCTGTAGCAAATACCTAAGAGGATTTTCTTCAAAATATGATTCATTAAAATGTCTATACTAATGACTACAAAAGATAAAAATAAGGCTACAACAAGAGTCCTGGTGGGCCCCTCATTACCAGATAAGTAATCATGAGAAGTATGGGGAGCCTAATTAGATGTCCATGAAGTGGTTTGAATTTATGAACTGTTAAAAGCTTTTCTGGCAAAAGATTGCAAGCGATTAAAACCTGTAAAGTTAGTTAATGGGGATTGGTAACATCTTAAATTGTTCTCCTTGTTCTTCATTTGCTGCCTGAAAAGTGAGAGTAATGAGATTCAGTTTTGGATGGATTGGGAACACAATGATGAGCATCTCTGTGGACTAGTAACTCTACATTCAGTGAGTTTCTGGATGAAATGCAGTGAGGCCTTTGGCTATGCCTTCACAGTTTCTTTACAGTATAAGTGAAAGAAAATAGAGTATATCTGTCCCAAAAGCATCCTCCTTCTAAAGAAATCTAAAAACCATTGTTTGTTACTTGTAAATGAGATTATTGATAAAATTCTACAGAGGGGTGGAAGCAGGTAGACAGCTTTTCAATGTTGCATTTATTAACTCTCCAACATCTTTACAAATGTAAATTGTGCTTGCTTAGCTTCTGTAAGTGCTAAAGTACCCTTTAGGATGCAACATAGTTAGGGACGGATCAGACCCAGACCTGGCTGCACGGCCTCAGGGAAGTGACTGCTGTGCAGTTTGTCCCTTTGTCAGAGGGCGACAATGCCTTTACAATTGGTGCTGTGTATATGAGGGTGGAGATTAGATTAAGAGATATATTACTGGGCTTTTATTTAGTGTACTATGTTAAAACCAGGTACTTTAAAACAGTATACTCTAGTTTCATTGGTCCATAGTAACCATTCTTCTATTCTTCTAGCCCAAAAAAATCAGATTTAAGAGGGAGAGGGCATCAGTTGTCTTTACTATTTCTGTAATTAGTGGACTTGGCAATGCTGAGTTAATGGTTGTGTTCTGATCCTCAAGATCTTTTCCAGCCTAAAGAATTCTGTAATTCAGTGGGAGTTATTTCAGTGAGAAATTTGTGGTGGGCAAGACTGAAATGTCATCTGGCCTTGCCTCTGGTAGTGGCTGTTTAAGGATGCTCAGAATAAGAACAGAGCGGCCTTAAGGCACTACCACTTATTACACCTGCGCATTCTCTCAGTGTTTTATAGTCTGTGGAGAGATCCCCCACTTATCCAGAGCCTCTTTAATAATACCTGAAAAATGGAATTTCAAAGCTAAGGAGCTGTTTAGCTTGCAGGTTAGCGTTCACTTGGTACGTCCTGCTCGGTGATGTTCTCGATGGAGAACCGGCAGTGTGCAAGCCTCTCTCAGTCCAGGGAGGCACATTTAATGGGATAGCTCTTGATGGCAGGTCCCAGGTGTTCTCTGAAACATTGACGTTGAATTGCTGGCTCTGCAGGTAGGTCTCACCTGATCTAGGCATGCCTTTTTCTCTCTATACTTTCTTCAGGAGTGAATGACATTTGGGGCATGGGTGTATCAGAAAGGGTTAGGACTAAAGCTGCTTTGTATAGACATGCATCTGGTACACTGGGATGGCACACCAGGGGGAAGGGGTGGCAGCTCATCAGCCTTTTATGGATTGTAACACATGTGTATTTCTTACCCCACAGGTCGGTGAGCTGGTAAAGGTCACAAAGATTAACATGAGTGGTCAGTGGGAAGGAGAATGTAATGGCAGACGTGGTCACTTTCCATTCACACATGTTCGTCTGCTGGATCAACAGAATCCTGATGAGGACTTCAGCTGAGTGTGGCTCAACAGTTGTGCTTATATATGGGAACAATCTCAACTTGTTTTTATTGCAGATGCCATCAAGACTGTTCCAACCAATTGAAAGCGATATTGCTTGGAATAAGCATTCTGATAACCTGCAAACCCCTGGAACTGAACACCGCCATTCCTTAACCAAGGGTCATGTAATTCAGGGTACGATAACTCGTATGTCGAGTGGCAGAACTAGTACACGATTCTAGGTTGTAATGCCTGCTTTTGGCCATGTGCACAGCAGACTGGACCTTGCCAGCAGCAGCAGCCAGCGAAAGCAGGACTGCAAATGTTCAAATGACATTTTTAGCTCTCTCTGGTGCCACTGCTTATATTGCTTCTTCCTCAGGCAATGAACGTCAACCATAGACAATTCAATACATGCATAGAAATTTCACAAATTTATCCTGGAGCTTTCTCCATGTTTTTCCCATCCTGAATTCTCTGTCCTGGAAAGGCTATACAGTACTCTGCGTGGTCAGTTAACTATGCACAGTACAGATTTATGTAGCACTGTTGGGGACAGCCCTTATGATTTACACATTCTTACCATTTTGAAGGTAAAGGACAGATCAAATCAACCTCAGAATTCTAGAAGCTTGTGGACACTAGATTGATTTCTTCAGTACTGTTCATGCTTCAAACATAGCAGCTGATTTTAAATAAAGATTTTTATTAACACACAAATATCTCTTTTTATCCACAAATACAAGGCTTATAGAAGAGTAAACATCCGTATCAGTGCTGAAAAATGCGTGCATAGCACTTTAATATGTAGCTTTAAAGCAGTGTTTGATTCACTAAATATACTAAAATATTGACACTGCTTTCCAATACAATTAAATTATGTAGGGCTAGTTTAATTTTTCTAGAATTCTTTGATACTCCTATTGTACAATACTGTTACAGTACAAATTGGTGTCAAACACGGTGAACTGACAAACCAAATATTACTTTTATTATAAAGTTACTCTGGGGACTCTTCTGGTTTGATTCCCATCTGTAAAATATTTCATAGTGAATTCATGAGGATTTTATTTTTAATAAACTAATGAAAAATAATTGTGTGCTTCTGGACTGATTCTCAAAAGGCATAATAGAGTAAATAGGGCTTCCTAGCTCATAATGATAATCAGTGCATTGAATAGGCAGTATTATGCACTGCTTGGTGGTTGTTTCTATAGTCTCTTCTCTAATTATCTGGTTTTCTCTAATATAAATCAGAATGGATTCAGTAAGTTTTGTAAACTGATATTAAACACTGAAGTAATTATCCCTTGCCTGTACCCTGGGTTGTTTTCCAAGCATAGCACGAGTGACCAAACTAAATTTTACAACTTCATGACTACCGTGTAATCCATACAGAATGTTTTTTCTAGATAGTATCAAACCGAAAATGTTGGGTTTGGTTGCCTCAGACCACATGGCTCATTGGTTGCACAGGCTGCAAAGGCCTTTGCTGCAACTGCATCCACCCGACTCCTACAACAATACTGGTAACACTTTACCTCAGAACTCTGTAACATGCTGGAAGTTATAATATTCCTGTTATATTTAAGTACTAGTTGTTTTACTTCAGAACTAATCCATTGGCAAGTCTAACCAATGTTCAGGTTATGGGCACTCATTAATTCTGTGGACTAACGCCAATGTACATTAATCACACCTGTCTGTCACCAGTCTAGTGAGCGCTGCTGAGGATTATCAGAAAACTGACAGCTGGGACAGTGGTGTGAGAATGGAAAGAAAGGAATCCCAGTTCTGTTCTAGCTTAGATTGCTATTCTGGTTAGGGTGATGTGCCAGTGATTGTGGGATCTCTTCTAGCTTAGTACAAAATTCACTTTGAGGGATAAAAATAGAGAAATTAAGTTAGGTTCTATAACTCATTGATTTCTTCAAAGCTTATTTTTATTTTTCCTATGATCTTGATATTTACTATAACTGTTTGGGGGGTTTTTGTTCAATAGCTGCACTCTCACAGGCTTAATACTGAGTTTTTCAGTTGCCCATATATGCTTACATTTTTCCTCAGCTATTGGAAAAGAAACATAATGAAGAGCATGTTCTTAGAGTAACACTGTAGTGTAGAATTTTTCCCAACTGCAGTTAATGAAAGCCCATATATTTGTACCTTTCCAATCAGGAATTAAATTGTAAGATACCAAAAGAATGTTCTTCTGGAAGTTTTATTATGGAAATCTTGCCTTTTCGATACAAAACCTATAAAATCAATTAACTAGGAAATACCCTGCAAACTTTGCAGATATGGCTTTGTTAAGACTGTATCAATTGTGAATATTTGTACACTTTGAAAGAGCAAAATAAAGAAACTAGAGGAGTCTTAAGAGCTGCTGTTGCACTAGAATCCCAGGTTCTTGTCAAGCAGTTTTTCTTATTCGACTGACACATTAATGCAACTGTTTTCCACTCCTCGGTTCTAAGCCGAAATGTGATTTTGTTTCATAGGTGGTAGAAATGAGTGTGTTTGCTTATGGACAAAATAGACATTTCAACTTGTCTAGCTTTTAAAGGAAAATAGGTAGAACATATGTTCATGAACACGTAAATTAAATCCATTCGTGGCCTTTGTTTATCCTCTTCTATTTGTTCCCTCCCTGATGCGTGCAAAAAAATCATTGCTAAGAATGTTGGTCACAATCTTTTGTCTCTACTTGGCTGTGTTTTTTGGTCTCTCGTGCATAGGCAGGTGTTAGAACTAGAAAAATCATTTCTAGAAATACACCGTGAAAGCAGAATGCTCAATTACACTGTGTTCTTCTGGTGCATTTACACTTTATATCACACTAAAAAGTACAACTGGCTGCTATGGTTTTTTAAGATATATTTCATTTTGGTAAACCCCAGCCTTTTTACTA
The DNA here is from genome assembly GCA_035583235.1 of Hafferia zeledoni. NCBI lineage: Eukaryota > Metazoa > Chordata > Aves > Passeriformes > Thamnophilidae > Hafferia > Hafferia zeledoni. The sequence goes on along the minus strand of JAWWEV010000049.1, from coordinate 5,371,220 downwards.
ATATTGGACCTGGTTAAATCTTGTTAATCTGTTTAAATTGTATTTGTTAATAATGCAAATATTTCTAATCATTTTAAGAGTAAAAACCGTTCATTTTTGTTAATGGTTTTGGGAAAGGAGTCTAACCAAACCAGTTTGAAGAAAAAGATGAAACATGTACCATTGTATTATAACACTATCCACTTTCTTGACAGTTAAAGCCTTTTTTTTATTTTTTTGTAGCATGTAATGTATATGTTCATAGTACGTGAAGTAAATAAAAGTATAGCTAAAACTTGGACTCAGTCGTTCTCAATCAGCTGTTGTTGGAATACTTGAATTTAATAATCTAACAGTAGAGCTATGGGTATGGCCATTTTGGTCGTGAAGACAGTGATAACGCCTGCAGAAGTAAGACAAACCCAGGTAAGTAAATTAACTTACCAACCACTAAAATACAGCTTTTTTGAAATCTGATGGCTTTCTGTAATCAAATTTGAGTCAAGGAACTGGGAGAAAGTATATTCTCATTGCAAGGCAGGCCTCGTGAGGAGTGTTAATACTAGATTTTTGTAGCTATTGGTCTCACTTCTACCTGCACAAGTGTGTCAGGAAATAGTTTGGGGATTCTTTGGATAGGGTGTGTGTGTTTGGGAAGATAAAAAGCTGTTTATTCATTCTTAGAAATGTCAGTAGAAACATAATGTTATACAAATTGATACCAGCAAGGATGTCCCACAGGAGTCTACTAACAGTTCAGCAGAGCTGCTTTGTCTGTGTGGTAGTGGGACAGCACTATTCCAGTAAAAGGTAAAGGTGTGCAGGTGCTGTCAGGGGATGAAGCGCAGAAAATGAGGATCAGAATGCCTAAATCCTGTGGTGGAGAATGTTTGTAACATGAATCTGCATTAGACCTACTTTTGCCACTGCACTGCTTAAAAACTGCAAGGAGATGGTGGCCTTTAGGCCCCCAAGGATAAGAACCCTCATGGCAAGATTCTGTTGTGTCTCCACACAGTAGAGATTACTCTTATCAGCCTCAGATGGAAAAAAACATGTTATTTTCTTGGAAAAAAGCCCCCAGCTTTCTCCAGTGTTCACACAGCTTGGCTGCAGCAGAGCTGCAATCCAAAAGTGCCTTTTAGTGAGATTAGAAACCTACTGCTTTTCCTTTTCCTTTCCCACCTTCCAGCCATGTTTTTGGGCTGCAGAAGTGGTTGAATCAATTCCTGTAGAAGTTGAGGGTGTAAGGGACAAACAAAGATTACAAAAACAAATTGTGCTGTATTTCCCTGGATTAGACTATTCATTCCTTATGCTTTGCCAAATCCCTGACCAATTTCCAAATATTTGCATGCCATCTGTAATGAGTGCATTCAAAAGTATTTAAAGCATTTGGACAATATGCTACTTTTCAGCAAGTGTATCAAAGATGCTCCTCACTTTGGGCAAATAAATACGCTTGATATGTCCCGATTTATTTATATTGTTGAACTCTACAACTTCAGTACGTGCTTAACATGAGGATCACAGAAAAGTTTCTAAATTGATTCAAATCTATTTTTTTGTGCACAACTCCCCTACAAAACTATGTTTCAGTTGCTGGAAAACAGACTTTTGTGGCCAAGATGTATTTGCAAGTCTCGAGAATTTTAGTATATTTGCACAAAGTGATGGTGACTGTGCACTGCTGGGACCTTTTGGGTGCCTAACTTGGTAATGGTGCCATGAATTTTCAAACAATTCATATGAAAAGGTTTGTAATTATTTCAAATTTCAACAAAATCAGAATTTTTCTGATATCAAATAAACTGAAAATATTGTGGGTTTTTTCTGGACTTGACACCTAATTTTGACATTGGTCAAAAATGCTGTCATCTTTGTTTTTTATTTTATGGAATTCTGATAACACCAATATTTGAAAAAGGGGACCACAATGCCCCATGGAAACAGACCACTGATTTCCTGAGTAGGCAAACAGTGATATAAAAATCATTCCATTACATTTTTAGATTTATTCATAAGAAACCTGTAAGGTTAAGTTTGCATACTCTAAAGCTTGAATTGGGAAGCAATAAACTTGAAAAAGTGCTTTAAATGGTTCTTTAGGGGTGTGCCCTCAGTCACCCATCGGGAGCCCGGTTAATGGGCACAATACAAGAAATAGGATACCTGATCCGCGTCCTGGAGGTGCCAGGGCTGGCGAAGTCTGTGCCGGCAAAATCTACCATGGTCTTTGTGCAGTTCTCGCCTCAGGAGGGCTGAGCATCCTTAGCCCGCACACCCTGGGAGGTATTGGGCAGACAGACAACACTTAATTTCCAGCTACCCTGAGCAAATCACGGAGCGCCGGGATGGTCTGGGTTGGAAGGGGCCTCAAAGTTCATCTCGTTCCAAGCCCCTGCCATGGGCAGGGATACCTTCCACGAGACCAGGTTGCTCCAAGCCCCATCCAGCCTGGCCTTACACCCTTCCTTCCAGGGATGGGGATCTTTGAAGATCAAGTTCATGCCAGCCGAGCATAATCCATCCTGTTACTTTTCTGAAATCGTTCTGATTTCAGAAATTGAGGCATTACCTCAGTTATTTAAATATATGCTTTTTTTTTTCAGAAGCACCCCTGTGGATCAGTCCATTTTAATTTTTAGTTTTTCTAGCCTCTTAAAACTGTGAAATTACCATGTCCTATGTCAGACATAGCATTGGAGGTGATATTTCTCTTGAGCCAACACCCTGGAGAGGCAGCAGAAAGCTCTAGCTGACTGTCTGCTCTTTGGTCACATAGGCTCACCTTTATGTGAGGAGCATACACGGTGATTTATACAAGAATACAAAAGGGGAATTCTATTTGGAATACAATACAGACTATAATATACTATGTGTAATACTGTATGTATGTATATCACTTATACTACATATATGTAGATATATATTTTATATATATACACACACAGACGTACACGTATATGTAACATAATACTACACGTAACATGATGGTATAGAGGGGTAATACTATTTGTATGGTCAGCGTGTGAGGGCAGAGAAAGATCCTGGGGAAACTCCAAGCCTGAGCGACGGCCGGGCCCGCTGCCCAACAACCAGGGCTCCCTGCCGGCCCCGTCGCCGCCACTCCCGCCGGCTCCTCCCTCCTCTTCCCGCCCTCCGCCCGTTGCCAGGGAGCCGCCGTTGCCATGGGAGCGGCGGGGCGCATGCGCGTGCCCGCGGGAGTGCCCGGATGCAGCGGGAGGAGGCGCTGCCGCCATATTTGCCCGGAGAGTAGCGAGCTGGTAGCTGCTGAGCCCGCCGGACCCATCGGCTGCCATCCGCCCCGCGCCGCCCCGCCCGCAGGACATGGACGATCGGGAGGACCTTGTCTATCAGGCCAAGTTGGCTGAGCAGGCTGAGCGCTACGATGGTGAGCGCGGGCTCGGCAGGCCTTGCACGACCAAGGGGAGAGGGAGGGAGCGGCCACAAAATGGCGGCGGGGCGGGGGAGGGAGAGCAGGGGCGGAGGAGGGGGCGCACACAAAATGGCGCCGGGGAGCGCCCCGAGGGGCCGGTGGAACCGGGGATGGGGGGCCCGGGCGAGGGGGTGTCTTGGGCCGGGGCGGGGCCCCGGACGGGGGGCGGTGGCGGCAGGAGCCGGGAATAAAATGGCGGCCGCGAAGGACGAGTCCGGCGGGGGGAGCCTGGGAGCCGCCCCCGCCTCGGGGGAGCCCACAAAGAGCTCCGACTGCCCCTCCTGGCTCCGCGCGCTCTGTCCGGGCCGGGGCCGGCGCTCTCCCCGGCCGGGCCGCGCGGGGCGAGGGCGGCTCGCCGCAGACAACGCCCATGGTGGGGGGGCCCGGCCCTCGCCCCTCGCCCCTCGCCGGCCGGGCTTGGGTGGGATCCCGGGGGACAGGGCTGTGCTTCTTTCTGTGCCTTCACCCCCGGCTGCAGATGTGCTGCCCCTGGCGAATCCAGAGAGAGCGAGCGCTCACCTTGCAGGGATGGAGTACATGATTCAGTGCCTGAAGAAAACGCATATGCTTTCATTATGTGGTAGAAATATGACAGATCGTTTTACTTTTCCAGCGTGTGCTTTTCATCCTTTTTCCCTTTTAAGCTTGTGTGCTGTACCTGATCATTAAATATACCTCATCATTTAATATCTGGGCAAAAAGTGGTAGAGGGGAGGAACTGGCAACCCTGGGGGGTCTCTTGGCCTAAAGACGTCTGTCTTGCAACTGTTCCTTTAAGCACGGTTCCCCTGCATACAATAGAAGGCACCTTAAATTTTCTCCACGATGTTACTCTTCTGGGACTGTTACTTTGCCCCAAGAGCTATGATTATTCATTTAAAATGAAATAAGTACCCTTGCATGTAGAAAGCATGAATACAGTTACACTTCATTTAGAGGTAGGAAAACGCTGTGGGTACTTTCTGTTTATAAATTTCATAGACAATGTGACCAGGGTTTCACCAAATGACAAATTTTTACTGAGTTGTGCTTAAAAAAAATCTGGTGACACCGTTGCAGAACATCTGAAAAATTCGCATTTTTGGGAGGAAAACTGAAACTACAACAAAAAGGAGGCCTAAGTAAGACTTTCAGTTATAGTTCCAATAGAGCAATAAGGTAGAACAAATAATACCACTATATGAGAGCAGTCAAGCAGTTTCCGTAATAAGGACTTAAAGGAAAATACGCCCCCCAAACCCCGGTATTGTGGTCCAATGTCATTGCTTCGGGCAGCGGGGCACATGTTGCGTATTCCACAGGAGGTGTGCAGGAGGGAAGGGTTCTCTGCCTGCTGTGGAACAGAACAGTCAGTCCAACTGAAGTGTTGGCATTGGTTTGAGGGGAAACCCCAGTTAGATGCTTGGCCAGCGTCCTGGAGAATTCGTTATCCTTGGGAGCTCTTGAGGCATTACTTTCTCTCTGGGGTTTTCTTAAGTCAGTAGTAAATCAGTTCTTCAGAAGGTAATCAGACTCTTCCTCCATGGTACAGAAATGCAGTGTAAACCTCCTGTCAGCTAATAAAAATTGATTAGTAGGCATTATTGCCTTGATTCAGCATTTCCCTTGATGGACTTTTGGTTCTACCAAAAGTACTGGGAATATTTGCTAAACAAGCTGCCTAGAGCAAAATGTGGATGACTTGCTCTGCTGTATTGCTTCTGACTGGTAATGAGACTTGTTACAATTTAGGAGGAAGCACTAAACTTAAAGTTGCTGTGTTTAGATCACTGCTGTGTGTTTTAGACTTCCAGAGATTTTAGGAATCAAGTTGGGTAAACGTATTTCAGGTGAGCCCTCTAATTCTGCCAGCTGTTCTAAATGCGTCTTCACATTGCTCGTGTCCATGGCCTGGGAGAAAAAGTACTGTAGGTACTGTTTTGTTGTCTGACTTTGTGTTCTTCTTCAGCTGCAACAATTAGAAATTATTGGCATAACTTGTTCTTGTTTATATAAAATAATGCAGTTCTACCAAGACCATAGCTAAGACTGACGAATAATTCTGTGAACAAAATGCTTCGGGAAGCAGCATAGTCAAAGTATGAGTTAAACTTAATTTTGCTCCTTAGTTTGATCTTTGAGGTCCGCAGTTGTGAGGTCGCAGTTACTAATTGACACGTGTAAAATGAGGTGATGGTAAGTACTGTCTGCAAATATGTTGGAATACAAATCTCTTGGGTAATATGAGTGTGACAGGTTTTGTGTTTAATGTTAGGATAGTGTCAAGTTCTGGCCCATCTTCTTTCTTCTGGAGCCCGTGTGGTGGGTTTCTATTTATGCATTGCCCTTGGCATTTATGGCAGCGCTTATGGTGAGCATCCATCTGTGGTTCCTTTGGTGTCACTTCCCTAACCTGCTTAGGAAATTCAGGAAGTCTTAGGAGCTGTATTTATGAATGGTTGGGAATCTAGTCCTGTATCTGTATTGGCCTCAGTATGTTGGCCCAGATTAAGAGGACAACTTTCTAGGTACTTTTGCAGTGTAAGTAGCACTTAAACCCTGATCTCTAGAGATAGTCAGACACTCAAATCTCTTAATATCTTCACAGACCTGCTTAGGCATGTCATGGCAGATCACAAAATGCCAGGCAGCTTACTTGTAGTACAGGAAGCTGTGTGAGAAATCCCAGTTACTTCTATTCTTTTGAAAATTGTCATTGGTTGAAGAACCTATAACTCTAAATGGTCTCCTTTTTTGGAAAACAATTGCAGTAAGTAACATTGTGTTGTCTTGTGAAATTACCATCCTAACATTTGAGTTCTTTTTATCAAGAGGTTGGATCTGGATTGCTGTACGCTGCTGCTGAATGTTGAAAGCTCTTCCTCATTGTGCAAGCTGGTAACATCTTTGTTTTAATCAGACTAAAAAATTTGTATGCTTTAACCAGCTGCTTTGTACCACAAGTCTTGAAGTATATAACTAAAGAGAGGTGAAATAGGTCGAGTTTTTCCCCCTCAAAACCAGGTCATAGTACAGATAAGTTAAAAACCCAAGCCGTGCATGTTTGACAGGTCTCTTGGCTATTTAATGCAGCGTGCTGCCAGCTGACTCCCTATGTCTTTATAAATTGCCCATCAGGGAAATGTGTCTTTACTGTGAAGGCAGCATGTGCAGCAGTGGATTCAAATCAAGATTTGAACACCTTGTTGAAAAAATTGTTTCATAGTAACAGGTCTTAGTTTTAGAGCTTAATGAAGAAGCAAATAGTAAACTAAGTCACTAATTAGAATTTAAGTTGCTTATTAATTTCAATTTGCAGATGATCAGTCTCTTTCAAGCAAACGTCAAGCAAGTTTTTTGAGTTCCCCCCATTACTGGTTACCACTTACCCTGTCTGTACTGTTATAGTGACATGGGGTATGGCTCTGTGAATTGGTTAGATGTGAAAATGCTAAAAGGCAGAAAAATCTCAGCATATCCCTCACAACTGTAGGAATCTAAGAGCTGTGTGGCCAAGACAGCGTTGGAGGAATAAGACTGTTCATTTTTTTAAATAACACTTGTACATACTGGGACATAAATGTACTTGTGATCGTGAGAAGTTGTGTGGGATAGGGCCTTTGTCTGTAATGGCCTTCTTGAATTTCCTGAGGTACCAAGAGCAACCTAAGGAGGCAAAATTCTATAATTGGATGGCTTGGTTTTCTGTGAGGAGCCCAGAAGGCGAACTGGTGTCCATTGCACTGAGTACTTGTGTTAGAACATTACCAAGTAGCAGATCTCAGTCAGGCAGAGAAATGTATGATGAGAAGTGCAGTCTATACATGTTTGCTTTCACGCTATAATGTGTGTTAGGACTACCGGGGAACCCTCTTAATTTATGTTCACAGTTTGAAGATACTATAATCATGATTTAGAAATGATGTGCTTGTTGCAGGAGGAACCTGTGGTAGTCCATGGGACTGATTATGCGGAAAATCCCACTGTTGTCTGGATAACTTGGCCTTAACCTGCTTGTTTCTCAAAGTGTGTGAGGGTGCAGGTGTGTTTCGTAGCAATGTCTATTGCAGAGTCAAGCAATCAGATGGTTAAAGTGTTTTGACTGCACCAGCTGTGGTAAACCTTACACAGGGAATAGCAGCATAACTCTGCTTTGTTCACAAAATAATAATCAAAGCCACTGTGCAGGATGGATATTATTCTGGTTTTGGGGTGGGTTTTTTTCCCCATCTCTGCCTGTTGGTTGTCTTAACTTCTTGGATCTACCTGTTAGATTCCTTTGTGCTTGTTTGTATAGAATTTCTTCGTAGTGGTCAGCGTGGAATGCTTCTCCTGTTTACTTGGGTTCTAGTCTGACACTGAAAACGAGTTCACTTGTCTAAATTAAAAGCAAGATTAACTTTTTTTCCCTGAGTAGTTGTTGTCTGGGCTGGTGATCTGAATCAGCCAGTTGAGAGGTCAGAGAAGTGTTGAGCTAGCATGAGGGAATTGATAGGGATGGGGGAAAGCCCATCCTGTGAGCTTTGGGATGGGTTTAGCCATCCCTTAAGTCTTGCTTTTCAAGCACTGGATTTCTTAAGAGAAAAACCTAATGCAGACAATGTAAGACAGTGTTTAGAAGAAGAGTTCCTAATGGATGGAAGATGAGACCTACTTTCTCTTGGCTTGAATTTGGAACTCATTAAATAGGGTGATACCCACTGATGCCAGGTGGAATCTGCAGTTTTGAGGAATGCAGTCTGTGGGCATTAATCTAAACAGGTACAATTGTCACTTATTGAAGAAAATACACTTGCTTCTGTTTCTTCAGTTCTGTTCGTGTTTGTTCTTAGCTGTCTGCTGCTACTCCTAAGTTAGTACTTACTATACGATTCTGTTTTTCTGGATCAGTTCAAAATGCTAGTATGCTTCTCAGCACAGATCCCTGCTTGATTCCAGTGGTGTTCTTTCTCTGTTCTGAACATTCCAGTCTTGTATGCATACCATGATTCCTGTCCTTCAGCCTAGTGTTTATTCATGTGAGGACTCCCCTTTCTATCCCATGGCAGTTGAGTTCCTTAAAGAACCTTGGGTGAGGGACCTTGTCAAATGCCTTTGGGAAGTCCAGGTAGGCTATATCAAGCATGTCTTCCTTGTCCATGTGCTTGCCTCATTCAAAGCATTCCAGTAGATTGTGAGACATTACTTGAGTTTACAAAAGGCCTTGCTCTACAATACAGTGATTGACCTTTGATTTGACCGCTGGTGCATGTCAAGTTAATGGTTTTGTAGTTCCTCTTGAGCATCTGTTGGAGCCCTTTTCAGATTAACAGTGCTGGCCGCTTTGTGTTTGCTGCTGCTGGTAAAATCTTAACTGAGAGATTACAGTTTAGAGTCAGATACTTGTTGCTGATCATCTTTTTTTCATTGCAAGAATGAACAACTACAAGACTAATACTTGTATTAAGTCTTCTCTGAATACTGGTTACAGTGCATGATCGTCTGTGGCAGACACATGGGAAGACTTGTGTTTCACTGTGTTCTTCACGTCCTCACAGCAGACTGGGGTACTCGGAGCTTTTAGGTCTTGAAATGCTGAAATAGATACTGGGTAACAGCTTAGAAGCTTGAAAAACTTGTTCTGTTTTACTGCCTTTAGATTACGGCAGTAGAAGGGATTAAATTTAAAACACAATTTCCTTTTTCTGATCTGCTGCTGCTGCCGTCTTAATGGAGAGTTAAGACAGTGCTTCTGCTACTCTCCATGAGTACTTAAGAATTCTACCTTTTGGGTTCTCCTAAGGTTCATGTGCTTTGGCTATAATGACCATCAAGTCATCTCCATTCCACCTTCACTCAACAAGTTCTTTTTTTGTCTTAATTCTGTGAGCTTTCTCACTTAATTAGTCCCTCTGCTGGAAGTGAAGCACAGCACTGAGAGATTTTCTTGCTGTTGTTTTTCCTTTTGTAGTGTTGAACCAGTGTGGTGGCAAGGTTAAAGTAGATCCTGTGTATTGTTGGAAAGCATGAGAAGGGGTTGTACAGTATATAATGAGGTACATCGTAAAACTAACAATCTCAAACTGTGAGGCACTACCTCTCAGCTAGAGGTTGCAAATGCTGTAGTTTTGCATTTTTGGTTCTTTTCAGTGCATCAGCCTTTGTTTAGGCCAAGTGGTTTCTGTTATTGCAGGGATTTTGATAGAACTATCAGATAGTGGGTTTTCCTTTGGTAGGGTCTGCTGTTTTTTGTTCCTATATTGGGAAGGTTTTTAGTATTTCCACTAAATTTGTTGTACATCTCCTGTTTCCGTATTTCCTTACACGGGGACATTGCAGTTCCCGTGAGTTTCTTGGTTTTCTCGAGTTTAAGAAGCAATGAATACGTAGTTTCTAATCTCTGTCTTTTGGAGAGAGAGTCATTATTTTGTGACCTAGTGTGAGTACTTACCAGCTGTGCTGTGCCCTTTCTTCAAAGCCCAGGTAGATGGTTACGAAACATATACTTCTCACACTTGTAAAACTTCCCCTTTACATTTTAGTTTAGAGTAAGGCTTATTTTTTGGCTTTGACATGAAGTACCCAATCCCAAGTCATGTACCTTGCTGTCTCAAAAATCTCTTGTAGGTAGCTCTCAGTGTAGTGGTGACCACTGTCCAAACTTCATGCTTTCCAAGCTGTGCATGTGTGTCCCTCCTGGTAGTCAGCAGCAGCTGGAGGGGAGTCAGCAGTGTTTGCAATGAGAAGCCAGCATTTTAAATCATAGTAGTAGAATGTAGGAACTTGGAAAAATGATGTGAGCATCATTATAGTTTTTTATATTTTAGGCTTATGGGTGGGATTCTAACCTGTAGTTGTGTAGTTAACAAGTAATAGGATTAAGATTCTGAAGAGAAGACCTTTCAGTTCCATGTATCGGGAATTCCTTTTGTATTCAGAGGTTGTGTACCCAGTATGAGGAGTTGGTAAAACTGGAAGGTTTTGTGCTTCAAGACAAATGAAGAAAACCTCAGGTGCTCCCCCAGCTTCCAGCATCTTGTTCTCAGTGGCTGTTGCTTGGCAGAGAGTCTGTTTGACTTACTAACAACTCAATCATAAAAATGTTGGGGTGTGATAAGGCCTGCTTTAAGATAGTAGTAGTTCTGAGCAGGTGGCTCCAGTGTTTCCGTGGTTTTGGTGGCTCTACAAGAGGATAGTTAATGACCTCCTTTGCAGCAGGCGGAGCAGGGGGAATAAGTGCTGACAGAGGCACTTCTCGCAGGACTGGTGCTTGGACCTGCCTCTGGACCAGTGACTGCTCAGCTTGTATTGGATTTGTCATCCAGTGCCCAGAGGTGTTGGACCTCTGTTTCCAAATGTTTAGGCAAATAATGGATAAAATGCTGCAGAAGCCAAGCTGTTGATGAATCTGTAATGATAATGTTTGAGTGTACTTTGAGAATCAGATGCTTATTTACAGGGAACAGCAAGTCTTGTGTATAGTTTTTTCCTTTTAAATTTCCACATTAGACAAATTCTTACGAGGAAGAGATTTGTGAAGGAGGCCTGTAATACAGTTGATAAAATATGCCCATTTTTTCCCCAGTTGTTGCAATTTTCTGATACAGGCCAGAAGATTTTGAAAACTGTTACCATACATGTTTCTCAGCCTCCACACTTCTGGACTAATTAATACATGTGTATCATTGTTTATTATATGAGGTTGGTGTCAATAGTTCTTGGTTCTCTTCATTTAGAAGTAGGTTTTCTATAAAAGTATTGTAGTACATCCCCAGTAGTATAATTGAAGTGCTCTGTAGTTAATGGCAGTGCTTAAAACACAATAATATAAACTGTTTTTAAAGAAGGGCAGGATCTTCTATGAACCCAGGAGTTGCTGTATGATGGTCAGAGTACAGGATTGCACTAGTAATTGAAAAAGTGTGGTGTTCTTCAGAATCCTTCCAGTTTCAGAGGTTTTAGTGTTACTTGGTTTCCTCTGGCTTTTGTAACTTTGGAGAAGATCTAATGAGATAGATTTGTTGAGATCTTGGTTAATTAAGCTTGCCACCTGTCTAAAAACATGTGTGTTTGTTAGACTAAAAATCTTCAGAGTGGTAGAGAGTTCTGTGATTTTGAGAAGCAAAATCTACTGGTAGAGATTTTTTTCCCCACTTCTATGAAGAGCCACTCTAAAACTTTGGCCCATGCATGTTGGAGACTGGTAACCTTGTTCTTACCAGGGAAAGATTGAGCCTTACAGTCTACATTGCTGAAATAGCTTATTCCTGTTTAAATTGTGATTTTTGACACTTGAGGTTAAAAAATGACAGTTAAGCTTCATTACCTTGCCATTGCTTGTGCTGCCATGACACCGCAGAACATAAGGAGGCAAAATGATGGAAAGGATGATGAGTGAGCAAGGGAAATAGGCCACAGAACAGTAGCAGGGCAGAATGTGTCAGTGGAGCGTCCCTCTCTGCCTGGCAGGTAGCAGTGAAACAGTTGTTCTCTTGAGATGTGGTAGCTGGGGCTTAGTCTCATTCACTGTGGTCATGGTTTCTGTCTGAGGGATTCCCACCGGTTCTAGGAGCTGGAAGGTAAGTGCTGAATGAACTGGAGCACTGTGTGGCAGGACGGAGCACTGAGCCCTGGGTGTCTCATACTACGCTCTCAGGGGATATTTAACGCTAGTTTTCTAATGTGTCGCAAGCAATCATAATGTGGTTAGGTTATAAAAGGATTACAACCTTCCTTGAGTAGTTCAATCTTTTGCTTCCACAAGAGCATTGGAAAGCTATATTTGGTAGTAGTTGTTTTAACCTCAGGTTTAGAAGTCCTTTTCAACAGGCTTAAAATGACAATACAAGTTAATTCACGGTTTGTGTAAGTGACTGCTTGGCATGGGTAGGTACATTTGCCCTGGGTACCATCAGGATTACTTTTTTTGTTACATCTCCAAGCACCAAATTTTTCTTTTGGAGATTCCTCTTACAACTTTGAGTCACTTCCCTAATAACAGTACTCATCCTTCTTTACATCTATTCAAATCTGAATTTTATTTTTTTGTTAATTACCTACCATGTTATGCTGTGTTCCAGCTGACAAATTAGCAGAGCATTCTGTAATTTTTCAGTTTATCCTGACTGTGCCAAGAGCCAGGTTACATTTGCTCATGCTTTTCTCACTGTTCTCTGAAGCACTTTGAAGAACACACATTCCTGTAGGGTTATATTGATAACTGATATCCACTGTGGAAAAATGTTCTTGCTGCTAAATCCTTTTTTTTCCTGTTATAAAAGCAAACAAAACCCAAACCAAGGACAAAAAAACCCCAAAAAACAAAACTAGACTAAACAATTTTTGGGGACCCTTGTCAAATGCATTTAAATGAACATCAGATGTTTCCTTTGTGTATGTGCTGATTGATTTGTTTGGAATACTCCAGTGTAAAAGTGGGGAGAAAGTGTGGGTGAAAGGAGGAGGAAGCCTAATTTCATAAGCTGTCATTAATGTCTGACTGGTGTTGAATGGTTTGAAAGATGCTTCAGCTGACAGAAAATAATTGCCTGACCTTTTCCTCCTAGAAATGGTTGAGTCAATGAAGAAAGTGGCTGGAATGGATGTGGAATTGACAGTGGAAGAAAGAAACTTGCTTTCTGTTGCGTATAAAAATGTGATTGGAGCCAGAAGAGCTTCATGGAGAATAATCAGCAGCATTGAACAGAAAGAAGAAAACAAAGGTGGAGAAGACAAATTAAAAATGATTCGGGAATATCGGCAAATGGTAAGATGTAGTTGGTCTTACAGCACAATGTCATTTGGTTGCAGTCCAGTTTTGGTACCCTTGCCTTAAGCTGCCCTGGTGATCCAGACTGCCTGCGGTGTGATCACCTGTAATAGGATGACAGTCTTGAAAGGCTGGAGTTTATTGCTTATCTGGAGAGTAAATATCCTTAGTGAAGGGGATCGGTTGGGTGTTTTTGTGTAAACACTGAAAAGGGCAGTAGACTCAAAGAAGAGAGGGAGGCCTTTTCTATTAGTGCATCAGCAGCTCTGCCAAGAATATGAACTGTGCTGGCACCTTTTCCTCCCTGCTTACTCAAGGCTGCATATGCTCAGAAGGTCTTATTCTTTCCCCTTGAACCTGACTTTTTCCAAGTGACTTTTGTTTTTATTAACACTGTTAAAGTAGGTTTTTGGCTGTTAAGCTTCCACATCTGACAAAAGTTGCTTTGGATCATATAGTGATGCTTTGTGTGATTCCAGTTCTCTGTCCTACAGAGTTCAAAATACTAATGGTTAAAATGCTGGTGGGGAAGGATCTTTAGTGCTATTCTTGGCTCCTTTGCCTTGTCTCTTACCACTCCATATTCCTGAGGATGGTGGATGCTAAGATGTCATGGTCATCTCAGCTGTGAAGCTTGCACGTGTAACTACCTCCAGGGCCTTGCTGTTTTCACTCTCTTGAGAGGTGGAAAATTGATCCACGTACCTTCATGCTGACTAGTCAGTGTGTGCATCTTTGCCTGACATGGAGAACTTGGAGCAAGCTTTGGCTTTCATTGGTAAGGGCTAATGAAACCTTCAGCTGTTAGAACAGGGAGTTGTTGTTCCTCCCTCCCTCCCCTTCCCTAGGTGATGGTTTGGCATGGAGCAGGCATACTCCCATACTATTTCAATCCCACACATTTCTGCAGAGACTTAATCTCCATTATTTGAGGACAGGTGCCTCCACATGGTTCACATCTTCACTTCCAGAGAAACAGTGGAGTCTATTGCATCGCTTGGCACTGATTAATTTACTACCACTGGAAATGATGTTGGCTTGAAAATCTCTCAGCAATGGCTCTGGCATACTTTTGACTCAGAGGGTTTCTGTTGCTCCACAAAATTGTTAAAGTTATACATTTCTAATTCTGTGCTGGCATGGAGGTGGGCTGAGAGTCTGCCAGTTACATACAGTCCCAAATACCTTCTCTTGATGGATATCTACAGTGTTTTCTAACAGAGGAATAGCTATCTAATGGTTGTTTAAATTTGTCCTATACCGTGTGCTTCCAGTTTATTCTGCTCAAGATTTTGTGGGCAGTTCCTGTCTTCTGCCAAAGATCCATTAATGGTGAAAAGACTTCTTTTTTTGTTTTGAACAGACTGTAGAAATAGGCATTATTCTACATCTGTCTTTGTAAAGAGGCCAAGTAGTGTGCTGGACTGGAGAGCGAGAAATGGATGTACGTAGCCCTTGAACTATCAGGAGAGAGGGGCCACACGAAGTGCAGTGTCATGCCAACAATGTCTTCAGCTGTTAAATCCTTAAAGGGAACAGCTCTCACAGCTGCTTGAGGTGGAGTGCAGTGAGAACTGTCACACGGTTCTGTACTGAAGAAAGACTCGATGTGTCTGCTTGGCTTTAGAGAGAGTTTTTCAAGAGGTTCTGCATATCATCTGTAGCTGAAGACTAGATCCTGTTAGTGGCTGCTGAGAGACTTGCTGTGGGTTGGCATCTGCTGTAAGGAGAGTATGAGTGGGTTTGATCTGCGTCAGTATTTATTATAATTGGCTCATGTGGTGTTTGGGGTTTGGGTTTTTTTGAGCTACTAACGTGTGTGTCTTGGGGCAGAACTCGAGGGGTGCTGTATTGAGAGGGCAGAGCAATGCTGGTTTTTAGTGAGGCATAAACCAGGCAACTGAGAGGTGATGGAAGACTCCAGTCTGTGCCTCTACCTGAGCCACTTCAGATAAATGTAGCAAAACATATCCATAGCCATGGGGGAGAATGCCACTTACTTGCTTCCTTTGGAGGCAAGGCTGTTCTCCAGGATCTTGTGGCCATTCGGAAACACAAAATCAGAACCTTCCTCCTCCCAGATTTCTCATCTGGCTGCATCTCTGCGACTAGAACACACTGAGGCTTGTGTTCTTCATCCTTGAGAAGATGAATTGGGCTGTGGCTGCACACAGTGCAGTTCACTTCCTTGTGGTCAAACCAAATTCCCCATAGTGTAGGACAGGTGCTCAACATCTTCTGGACATGTGGCAAGTGGGAATGTGTGTTTTTAGTACTCTGACTTAAAACCTGGGTTGTATTTTGGAGCAGCTGACAGGCTCTCTTCTCCATCTCCTCCGCTTAGACAGGTTAGACAATGAGTAAGTTTGTTTATTTTCCTTAGATCACCTGTGTTTACAGCCTTAAGTGTCTTCAGAGTTGAGGTCTCAGCTGGGATCTGATTAAGCCAGCTTCTGGGCACCTGTTGGAGTGAGCAGTCCTTCCTTGTTGGTC
Organism: Hafferia zeledoni; assembly: GCA_035583235.1. NCBI lineage: Eukaryota > Metazoa > Chordata > Aves > Passeriformes > Thamnophilidae > Hafferia > Hafferia zeledoni. Next base: position 5,355,561 of record JAWWEV010000049.1, on the reverse strand, counting down.
AGATCCTGTAGTACCACCTGTCATATTTGGAGTTGGAATGGTGATAGACCCTAAATCTACGTGTTGGGAATGCTCTGAACAGGCTTAGTGTGGGCTCTTGTGCTGGTTTGCTGCTTTGCAGAGCTTGCTAAGCCACTCTTGTCTGGAACAGATCCTTTTTGTACAAGAGCTCTTAGGGTTCTGTTGTGGTTTTTTGTTTTATTCTTAATCACCTTGATTTATATTAAATCTTTTTAAATTAAGCTTGGCCAGTACATTTATATTGCTCTGGACAGGAAATGATTTCTGGTAAGTTACATGACTGATCCTTTAAGCAAAGCTGGAAAGGTCTGTCTGAGGTGAAATAGAAGTTTGTACATGTATAGTTACTTAACTAAAGAGGATTAGAAACTGGTTTAATTCTTTGCAGTTTTGCTGAAGACTTCTCTGCAGAAGAAGTCATTGAAAAAGAGGATCACGAGGAAAGAAGTTTGCAGGAACTGACTGCTGGCCAAAGGTTTTATATTGCAGCCCAAGAATATATGAAGTAGATTCCTGAAGTGACCATATTTCAGCAACTTCCTTAAGCATTTGTCACATAACCTTTAAGTATAGTGGCTGATTCTCTGAATGTCAGGGCGTTCTGACATTGTACATGAAATTTGCTGTTGATTTAATTTATCTAAAACTTTAGCAAATGTGTTACTTTGTATAAATCAGTGTGTGTGGGGGTGCCAGTTTAATCCTTATTTCGGATCTATAATTTTAACACCTTTTGGGTATAGCTGGTGTGGTTACAAGCCCTAACAGTTTGGGAGCTTCATGGTGATAAAAGTATTACATGGCAAGGAAAATGCTTGAAGAAAGGAGGAAGTCAAACCACTTGGATGGGAGGACAGGAAGGTGTGGTGGACTACGTGGGGCTGCTCTTGTGACCTCAGACATGCAGTTTCAGGTAGTTGCTTGTAACTGATATTGGTGCCTTTGCTTGAAAAATATCTACTTTATATGAAATTCGCTTGAGCCAGAGTTGTCTTCAGCTGCAGGTTCAAAAGTTACTGTGAAATCATAAAAAAGCAGCAACAGGTGATTGTCTGCACTTATACCAGCCATTTCTACTGGAATGACATGGGAGGCTCAGGTTTTGGCGATGCTGATGTCAGAGGATGGTTTTTAGCTTTTTTTGGGTGTGCTTAGTTTCTTTGCTTTCAGGTGTGAAACTCTCTGGTAAAACCTAACCTCCTACAGACCTTGCTTTATATTTGAAACGAGAAAAAAATGAAGGTCGTGACTATATTTTCAATTCTCACTACTAAAATGCAAGTTCTGTTTTTAAATACGGTTTTATATACTGGATCTTTTGGCCGCAGATCTCAGTGGTAGAATTGGTAATTTCTGCTTTTTTGCCGAGGTACGGCACTCTTTGTCTTTTTTGCCTGCTTCTGGAGTTTGTTTTCATCTTGTATCTATCTGACCTTTCTGTTTGCTGTTACATCTTTATTCTGTTCTGGTACTCCTTGAGTTTTGTCTTAAGGCTTCTCCTGTCAGAACTTTGCCTCCAAGTAGTCACTAGAAACTTGTTCTGAGGGTGCCGTTTAATGCTGGGGCGTAAAGGAATTTAGCTGATTCGTGTTAATTGCCATCAAGTCGTCCCCTTCACTGTTGCCACTTCAAGGGCAGCCTTCCAGGATCAAAAATGTAAGGCACTGAATTGTGCAAGCCTGACAGTAACGAGTTAACATCCTGAGACAAACTTAATGCAATGGTCTAGCAAGATGGCTTCTGAGGAATTTGCAAGTCCATCGTTGCTCATTAAAGCTTCTGTTCTTCTTATCTTGATCTCCTGCTAAATTGGCCTGGAGTCTCCCCGACCCCACCCCCCTCCCGCAGTCTTTAAGGCTGCAAGTTACACACTTCTTCATCATCCGTCAGTCTTGCCTCTTGCCAGCTAATTGCACAGAACTGTTGTGCTTAATGTACCTATGGAGCAGCTGAATTTTATTTTTCTCCTGTCCTGCCCCTCTTTGGAATTTTATGTTGTTACTTATGTGATATTTCTGAAATGGCTCTTACTCTTACGTGCTAACCTAACCCTAACCTCACCCCCTCTTCTAATTTGGCATTGTGTTTTTATTTTTATTACTAGGTTGAGACTGAACTGAAGTTAATCTGTTGCGACATTCTGGATGTACTGGACAAGCACCTCATTCCAGCAGCTAACACTGGCGAGTCCAAGGTTTTCTATTACAAAATGTAAGTATGTTCTTGGGAGGGAAGGACCTCTTACTGTACCTGACATAGAGACAAATAAAGTAGCTGTACATGTGTGTTCTGCCCACTCAACCACAGTATCTTCTAGAAAGGACAGTTCAATTATGTGTAACCAGTGTCCCTTCTTGACTGCATTGGAGGTGTCAATGTCCTCCTCATTATGTGGTTTTGGATAGGTGGTGTTGTTTGAAATGAGGTCCTGAGGACTTCATGTAAACTGTTGTGCAGCTCTTGAATATAAGAAACAACAGTTTTCTTTAATTGAGCTGCTAAGGTAGGGATGACATTGCTGCTTCCGTGTTTTCTGCTTTCCTTGTAAAGAGAAGAAAATAAGGTAGACAGACAATTGTCATGTAGTGATAATTTAAAACTCTGTAACGCAGTGTTGTCTAGACAGTAATTCAGCAGCAGGTCCTTGGTGTGTGAATATATAAACATCAGTTTCAGAACTAAGCCGTTAATTTAGTGTCTGGTGGGGAGATGAGGTTTACTGACTTCCTACTGCTTCTGTTTTCAGGAAGGGGGACTACCATAGGTATCTGGCTGAGTTTGCCACTGGAAATGACAGGAAGGAAGCAGCAGAGAATAGCTTGGTGGCTTACAAAGCTGCTAGTGATATTGCAATGACAGAACTCCCGCCAACACATCCCATTCGCTTAGGACTTGCGCTCAACTTCTCTGTATTCTACTATGAAATTCTTAATTCTCCTGATCGTGCCTGCAGGTACGTAGTGACCGGGAATGTGGGGAAATACTGTGTGAACACCAGACAGGCCAGAAGTGGTTGCTGCTTGGGTTACTGCTTTTCCTCAGTGGAAACACTGAGAGGGTTTTCAACTTTGCCATTTTCTTTTAAATCCGGACACCTGTGATTGTGTATGAGAAGTAGAATAGTGATAACTTTGATTTGATCTGCTATTGTCAGTTCAGGAACTTGCCAGTTGAACTCTGCATGCCCTTCAACTGCCAAAAGTCTGAGGTGGTTTAACTTGCCTCTCTTCATGTTGGCTACTGCACAAGCTTGGAGGGGTTGCATTACTGATTTCTGTGACCTGTGAGCATGTATAGAGTGACAATGGCTTATGTGTGGGGCTTTGGTGCTTATGAGTACAAAAGTGTGGATTGAAGCAAATACTGTTTGTCTTCTCTTCTGGTCACTGCAGGTTGTGATACACTTTTTTCAGGCTTTTAGCAGACCTGTCAGTTGTACAGCAAGATGTAGAAATTTTTAGTAAATCAATATTCTTGTTTAAAAAATTGTTAAGCACAGAAGAGGAATGGTTTTTAAGATGGGAGGTATTTGGATGAACATCTAAACACTGTTAAATAACACCAAAATTTGTTACAGGAGCTGTGGATGTCATGCTGCCAGACTAGACGATGGGTGTGCTGAGACATGGGGTTAACTTGTGCTTCTGGATTCTGTTTAGCAGTATTGATTAAATCTGATCTTGTTCTGCACTTACAGGTTGGCAAAAGCAGCTTTTGATGATGCTATTGCAGAACTGGATACACTGAGTGAAGAAAGCTATAAGGACTCTACACTTATCATGCAGTTGTTACGTGATAACCTGACACTATGGACTTCAGACATGCAGGGTGATGGTGAGTAAATCCTGCTCTAAAAGCTGCGTTTTCCAACCTCTGCCCAGGAAACAGAATGTGGAAATGTAGTTGGGTTTGATGGTTTAATTTTGTCTTTCCTGATAATTTACCCTCCTGCTCTTCTGTCCTACTTTTAACAGTGGATGAGGTGATAGGGGTGACATTGACTTCTTTTGATAAGCTTCTCAGAAAGTTGCTTTTCCCTCCCTATGTGGCATGTATGATTATTCTAAAAGTAGTGACTCCATCTTTTCTCTTTTATGGCTTGTCATGTTCATCTCTGGTTGTCATTTCAACCAGATGTGAACTTCTAGTGCAGGAGGAAATACTGGAGGTGATCTAGTTCTCCTTTTGTTCAGGTCGCTCCATATTTCTGTTGGCATTTCAGTGGATGATTTGCTGCCGTCTTACTGATCCTGATCAGTCACCTTACAGCACTTCCATATCTTTTATGAAGGATTGAGTACAAAGAATAGAGTAAAATGATTTTGTAAAATACTTTGTTGCCATAAAAAAAAAAAGATTGGGGAAATGTACTTCCTTTTAATGCTGTCAGAATGCCAGTTTGTGACTCAAAGTGGGCTGTTGCCAGAGAAAATGCCAGATCTGTCCTCTGGCAGTACCAGAGCGTGGGACATGGGTTGCTTCTGATTACTGACATTTGATAGTATTTAAATTCAAGTGGGGTTTCTTCAGCATACTGAACAGACTTTTTCAACTCTTAACACCTCCATGTACAGTGCTAAGTGAAAATGTACTAATTTTAGTTTTTTTGAGTTACACCTTCTGTTTCGCTGGTTATTGGTAGTGAATTAAGCATAATCTCTATCTAGAAAGTTAAAACTCAGGTTTACTTTTGTAAAAATTACATCCTGGAGAGACAAGTGGGAAGAAGTGACCTTCATTACTTTTAACTTGGAGAGGTAAAAAAAGCAGTCCTGTTTGAACTATTTTGCGTCCTTACAAACGCTCAGAGTTTGGAAACATCACTGCTGAACTTCATACAAATACGCAAGTGTCTACGTTTTTTAGTAAGATGTTACTTGTAGCACCGGGGTGGCCACACGGCCTTACTGTGAGGTACCTTATTGGTGTAGTGTCCATGTAAAAGCTCTTTTAGAATCTTCTAACTCTTTCCTGCCTACCTGTTTTCCTGTAGGGTGGATGGGTTTGATTGGAAATGTTCCTCAGTAGCTTCTAGCTCTGCACTTGATACTGTTGACAGAACTGGCAATACTGTAAATGGGGGCAGGGGGGTCTTGGCTCCTGGTTTACTGCACAACCCAGCGCTTAAGGCTCTTGCACAGGTCTTGCTTCCAAGGATGTAAGATTTTATCTCGTCGTGCAGGAGCACGTGGATGGATCCTGGATGGATCTGTACAGACTCTTCTCTAAACACCTCTGGATAGTAGGTGCTTCCTTGCCATGATTAGGCCTTGGGAAAAAGAAATTTGTTTCCAATTCCCACTTTTTAAGATATGACCTTCATTTTTTTTTTAATAGAGACAAGTACCCTGGTGCTCTGTCAAAGCCCTTTTGGTGCAGTAACAAGGCTGGATCACTGTTGTGAGATGGAAGCCATTAAAACATCTTCCAGAACTCTTGATTTGCGTGTGAGCTGGGTGATGTGTCTCATGTATGTGGTATATTGTAATGGATCTGCAAGATTATTGTAAAGCTCTTGAGATTCTGCAAAAAGAAATACATTGGAATAAAAAAAGATTGGAATTTCTTGCTTCATTAGCTCCATAACATAGTAAAATGACTTTTTTTTTTTTTCTTTCTAAAGTATTTCAGATTATCCTCATTACTGGTTACGATGTGTGCCATAAAGACAATGATTACAAAATTGAAAATGCTGTAGAAGTACTTAAAATTGTGTTGTAATTCTTCAGATCCACATAAAAAAGTGTTTATGCGGCTTGTTTAGACAGAGGTGCAGAGTTCAGTTCCCTCATTTCGTCATACCAGGCTGGTATGCTCAGGGAGTGCATTTACAACTGGTGCTTCCAGAACTACATATTCCCAAAGGAGCAGAATCTTTGAAGAATAAAATCAATAGTGGCACAATTTAGCAGTTTTCCAAGGGTGGGGGAAGACTTGAAAAGGGCTTGTTTTTCGCATTGAGCTTTTCCCTGTTTCCATTTCAGCTGTGCAGGTCATAGGGGAATGACTGTAAAACCAGGCCTTTACCAGCTGCTGCACTTCCATCCTATTTCTCATAGCTTTTTCCATGGCAGAGTTGAGTGTTGAGTTTATTTCCATGCTTGTAATGTCATCTCCATATGATTCCTGTTTTCCCCTTCTTTCCTGCTGTATAGATTCCTAAAGGAACAGCTGTTCATTTCCTAAAAGCTCTACTTTGTAAGTGTCTGTCCTGGCCCAGTGCAGTTTTCAGTGTCATTTTCCTGGTCACTAACCATGCCTGCCTCTGTCCCTGCTGCTGACAACGCTTGGTGTCCGTGCTGCCATTGCAGGGCTGGGCACTGTCCTGCCAGGCTGGGACCTGCCACCCCTGCCTGGGGCTGATGCGCTTGACTGTGATCTAAAACAACTCACACGTTTGGGAACGGAGCTGTGTATCTGGATATTAAGACTGTTTGGGCATGAAAAGTACTTGCACAATGGCCTGTTAGAGGAGTATTTGCTTAAGTGCATTGGTTAGAGCATGCTCAGATCTTTCTGGGTTAGGTCCTCTGCTTTAGTCTCTTAATGATTTGTCATGTAATTCTAGATATAAGTTTTATTGTTGAGTGTCAGATGTCCTGTGTTCCTAGGCCACCTATTCCAAAATCTATTTTATATTTTACCTGGTGGTAACTGTGAATCTGGACATGCTCTGAGCAGGCATTCCGGTTATCTGCTGGAAGCCATCAGTCTCATTTGATTAGATTAAGTTTTTAATTGCTAGTTTCTCTTTATTGCCCTTGGAGATTACTGTGCTTTGTGGTTTAGGGTAATTGTAAAGAAAACACTTTCTCAGTCTCTCTTGCCAGTTAACTGAGTTGTGAATGTGTTATGGCACCGCTGAAGTACCTGAAACTTTCCCTGTTGCGGCAGAATTTTGGCAAAGCCATGCCAAGAGGGGGTCATGTGGCTTCACTCTGGCAGCTGGAGTGTAACCAAACTGCACAACAGTCCTTACGGACGACAGGCCTTGTTCCACTGCATGTCACAGCCTGGTTGAATAGGTCCAAACTGACTATTTTTAAAAAGAAAATTCCATTGCACTATGTTTCTTTTTACTAATCTCCTCTAGGGTTTCTTGTCAGGTTGAACTAGAGATGGTTTTTTCATGCCCTTGGTAATAACCTGCCATCAGTGTTACTGTATAAAATTGCCTGAAGTAGTTTGCTGTTGTTGAGACTTGAGTGGACTTGGGCAGAAAAAAGTTCAATTTCCAAAACCTGGTTTAGTCTCATTTCTGTAGCAAGTGAGTAGATGTCCTTGGTGCTGTCTGGAGTAAAGATGAGGGGTTTGGGAAGGTGTTTTCTCATCGAAGGATGTTGATCCACAGCTTTTCTGATGATTTGTGTCTTGGCTGTCCAGCCCTTGCTCAGCAGGACTGATCCACCTGCACAGTGTCAGTTTTCAGTGGTGGTAGTTTTGTTTGTCCTCACTACAGTCCTTGTTCTAAGGGCCTGTGCTGCAGTTCTGTGTGAGGTGGTGGCAGATGTTTACAAGGCTTAATTTCCATGGAAACAGTTCGCTCTGGACCTGGCAGTATCAAGTGTGAGAGTGAGTGTGTGTACTTGCATGAAACTCTTAATCTCTAGATGCTTGTTAAAGCCTTTCTGCAGGTCTCATTTTTGAAAGTTAACATTTTCCTTACTTTTACCCACTTTTGTAGGTGAAGAACAGAATAAAGAAGCGCTGCAGGATGTGGAAGATGAAAACCAGTGAGACACAAAGGCCAACAAGAGAACCCATCTCTGACCACCCTTCCCCTTCCCCACAAAAACCCTCAGTGTCACTCTGAGAACCACCAAATCTGACTTTTACATTGGGTCTCAGAATTTAGGTTCCTGCCCTGTTGGGTTTCTTTATTTTTATTTTTTTTACACAGTTTAAAAGTTCTTAAAGGCAAGAGTGAATTTCTGTGGATTTTACTGGTGCCAGCTTTTAGGTTCTTTAAGACACTAACAGGACTGCATAAAGGCTCTTTCAGCATTACTGTCTTGTATTGCCATCAGCCCTGGATGTGACACCTGAAAGCCCTCAGGCTCGCAGGGAGAGTTGTCCTGGCCAGGCAGGGCGCGCATGTCGTGGCATCTTTCTTTTTTTTATAACTGTTTAAACTGAATTTTATACCAATGTTTCAACTTAATTGGGTGTTCAGCTTGAAGTTACAGGTTGCATTGGGACATATATTGTAGTGGTTTTACTGTATAAAAACAGAAGTTTCCAAACTGCTGAAGTGTTGCTGAAAATCATGGTGCTGGTAACAGTTCAACAATCCGTGGCTGCTCATTCTTGCCTGTTCTTTACTTTCCCTCCAAGCAGGTTAGCATTGAAGGTGGCATTGAGAAGCCTGCATGCGTGTTCAATATTTTTTCTTTCTCCCTCCCCTTTCCCCATCTCCCTTCGCTCGCTCAACCTCTTTTGTTCAGTATGTGTAACTTGAAGCTAATTTGTACTACTGGATATCTGACTGGAGCCACAGATACAGAATCTGTATTGTTCTTACTGAAACACAGCATGGAATTAACATTAAACTTAAATAAAACAAACCTAAATTAAAAATGCCAACTATTACTCTGACTTTCTTTTAGTTTTTACTTACTTTTGGAAGAGTGACTTTGTTTGGTGCCTGTAATAGGAACAGTGAGAGCAGTAAGAACCTTATTCTTCAGGCAGGAGAAAAAGGAAGATTTGGTCTGCTGTGCAAGTTGTGCTGCTGTGGGAGCACCTGCAGTGCACTGTCAGAGGTGGAGGCTCTTTGTGCTGTGATCCAGCCTTTCCCTGCTGTGGTGCGTTCACCTTGGCTAAAGGCCAGGTGCCCACCCAGCTGGGGACAAGAGTAAAGTGGAAGGGAGAAAAAACCCCCTAAACCAACAGAAATGCTGGGTTCTGGTAAGGCAGTTTATGCAAAAAAAAGAAAAAAAAATCCAACAGCAGCATGAGCAGAAGCTGGCAGTTAATCTCTACTTCTCATAAGCAGCAATGGTCAGCCACTCCTCTGAGAAGCAGCTCCAGCATACGTAACAGTTGTCAGGAAGCAGCCATCGGAGACAAGGAATGCCTGCTCTTCCTGCTCCTTGCCTGAGCTTCTGTATCAGGGTTGACGTTATATGGTATGGAAGATCCCCTCGGTCAGTGTAGTCAGTTGGCCCACTTGTGTCCCCTCCCTGGATCTCGCCCTCAGTTGAAGAAGGAATGTTACAGTGCTGTGCTCAGCAATAGCCAAAACACGGTGTTTTGTCAACACACCTCTAGATAGCAGTGCAGAGCACAGCACTATGAGGGCTACTCTGGGAAAATAAATTCTGGCTCAGCCAGACCCACTACATCTACCTAAATGTATAAAACCCATGAGCTGGTTCATCCAGTTCAGTTACACAGATGGAGAAAAGGGAAATGGGGTCTCCTACTGTCCACCCTGCTAAGCTGATGAAAAGTCCTAGAAATTGATTTTTTTTAAAAAGTTCCTAGGAATCGCTGTAGGAGTAATCTGCCCCTTTGTAAAGGACAGTAGCAGGACTACCCTCTGTAGACAGATGGGCCCAAGACTCAGAGATACAGCAGGGCTAAGGTGCAGCTTCCCTCTCCCAAAAAACATGAAACTTTGTACAACAAAGACAGGAAGTGTTGGGGTTTTTTGTAAAAATTTATTCAGCATAGTCTGGAAGAGGTTATATACCAGCATACACAGCATTGCATATACACACTGCAGCACACGGGGTGGAAATAGTGTATCCAACATTGCAGGCCTGGTGCAGGACTGGACAACAGCAAAATGTTGGGGCCCAGAACAGAGGAGCCAGAGTCACTGCAGTGTGAGAAGGCAGCAGTCTGGTTAGATTTCATTCAAGGGCTTGCTGGAGCTGTTGGTGCTACTGCATCACAATAGAGGTGGAATGGGAAGGACTTCTAAGGCAAGTGGAGTGCAGGATGCACTGTCTGAGGTCTGGAGCTGTGGTGTGCAGGCACCCGTTGTGAAGGCGCTGAGGATTAACCTCTGCAGTGGTCTGAGAGCTGCCAGCATTCAAACCACATCCCTGGAGCTGTGGAACAGCAACAGTGCTGACCCAGCCCTCCCTCATAAGGCAGCACTGAGGCATTTATACAAATACTGTGGGAACTCAAACTTCCAGTTACCGCTAGAAAGAAGAGGAAAAGCCATGTTTTCCTGGAGGTGCTGCTCTGAGCCTGCTGAGTTGCTTAGGCAAGAGGCAGTGGTGACTCACAGGCAGGTACAAGGCAGGAGAGGGGAAGCCCATATGCATCCCGTGGCCCAGGACTAGAGGCTCCACTGCCAGTTTGGAGAAGCACAAGGCAGTGGTAACATTGTGTTTGTGTGGATATGAAAAATTACTACGGTATAAAAATAGAGAGCAAAAAATGGGACAGCTGAGTTCAAAAAAAGGTAAAAGTCTCTTGGATCCAGATCAATGAAGAAAGTAGATGATGGGTTTTTCAGGTAACCATTAACTAAAAACAATAAAAAAATCCAAATCTAAAACATAAGTTGCCACATCAACTCCATCTCTAGTAGTGCATCTCATCCTCAGCTATAAAGTATTTACAGGTTTTACTCATTTACACAATATGGCTTCACTATATTGTAACACAAAGCATTAAAATATTTCAGAGGAAAATTCTTCATAAGACATTCTGAATACGAAGTTGGGCATTTCATTGGTTTGGCTGAGAAAGCAGCAGTTACTTGTTTTCTGATTGTGCTTTTTGGTGATGACAAGCACAAATTTTGGTCATCTCCGTCAGGGCTTAAATTCTGTTAAGAGTCAGAGCTCCCTCTCCCTCAGCCCAGCTGAATTTCCCGAGCTGCAAACGCTGCATTGGACCCTGTGTTTGCCACTTGGGAAAGGAAGAGAAGGCCTTTTGTTGGGACTTTGATAGTAAGACAAAGCAGGATGTATTTCTGTGGTTGTTCTGAAAGTGCAGGTCTTTGGTAAACAGAAAGAGCAAAGCAAGAAAGGGGGTTTGCTGGGAACAACGTTCAGCCAGTTCCATAGAGGGAAAGGTCCTGATGCCATGGGACATTTCATCATCGGGAATTCAAACGAGGAGCAACCTGCAGGAGAAGGACAGGTTAGAAAGTGTGTTCAAAACATGCTGCAACAGTTCTAGTTCCAGTTGAGCTCATGGCGAGGCCGAGCAGCCTGTGCTCCCACCAGGAGTTCCCAATTCTTAATGCTGGAAGGGCAGTCAGTGCAGTCTGTATTTGTTCTGGATTTAATTCGGAGTAACTTTCCATCTGACAATGCATACATCAGGCAGGCCCATGGTGTAATGGAGAGCACTCCGGACTCCGAATCCCAAGGTTGGGAGTTTGAGTCTCAGTGGGGACCGTCCCCTAGCAGTCCCTGCCATCCGATCTCGGATGCTGAGCAGGGTCAGCCCTGGTCAGTACCAGGGGCTGTGACAGTCCCGAGGACTTCCCTGTCACTGTCCAAGCTCGCTTGGCCGTGGCAGATGGACCTTAGGACTTGAAGGGTGGGGCCAGTTCTGCACACGCTGTGCCTCACCTAAAGCATCCACCGCACAGGCTGGAAGGGCACACCCACGTGGGGAAAGCCCTGCCCAAATCTTCGTTCACAAAGTCTGGCCATACATCAGCTGTGTCGCTGTATCTGACTGGCAGGGTGACCACAAATCAGCTGAGAAGGGGAGAGGATTTTTTGGTTTTTGCTACCTGTGTTTTTAAATGTATTTAAAATTTGATTTGCTATGGAATAAAATGTTAAAGCTTGAATATTGGGGGAAATAAAAAGTGAGTGCCAGCAGTCTGAGTCTGAGCGAGCCTGGCAGGCTCTCAGGGCTGCAGAAATGCAGTGCACAGCTCCAGCTGGGGGAAAGGATGGGAGACCAGGACAGTGCAGTTGGGAAGAACATCACATGATACATGTCCCATGTGTGAAAACAGGATTTCATGCCAAAATCTGAGTTTGGATCCAGTGTAAGTGAACCCCAACCCATACTCACCACTGTTAGATGCCCATTCTTGGCTTTGGCTACAAGCAGTTCTGATCCCGAGATGAAGTCAATGATCCCTTCTTTGCCTTGCCCCACTGCAAATTTTATGCTGTAAAGAGAAAGAGGTGAGAACAGCTTTGATAAGTGTGATCTCTCTGCAAGCCTAGTGTACACAGAAAAAGGGGGTAAGCGGTTGTTTTGTATTGATGCTTATCTGCAATAGGTAAGCGTGTTCAAGGAAATGGAACCTAGTTAAGGTGTACTTTGTGCATTTTGATGTGGTACAGGAATGTTTCTGGTAGCCCTCTAATACTGAAGCAGGACCAACGGAGGCCTCAGGAGGGGCTTGGCATCACTTACCTGCCCTGGTTGATGTTGACATTGTTGACTTTGTCAGCCAGAATGGCTGTTTTTGTCAGCGTCTCAATCACGTGGTCACTCTGCAGGACAACGTCTCCCTGTGGGGAGAGAACGTGGTTTAGGATCATGGCTTTGCTGTCACTGTACAAAAATTACTATGCTGGAAGGAACAGGGACAGAGCTATCTCCACAGGTGAGCATGGCAAAACACTCCTCCAAGTGGACCAGGCTTGGTGAGGATCTCAGTGGGTCACACTGCACCTGTAGCAGTCAATTCACTCACCAGCTATCAGTAAATAGGGACAAGGGACAGCACCAATCTCACTGGGCAACAAGCACTGGTGAACTCCACCTTGTAAGCACAAGTATGTTCAGCTCAGCTTCACAAACTAGATTTGGAAAGGGCTCTCCCCATGTCGGTGTGTCCTTGGAGCCTGCGCAGTGGATGTTTTAGGTGAGGCACAGCGTGGGCGGAACTGTGGCCTCACCTTGAGGTTCATCTGCCACGGCCTCGCGAGCATGGACGGTGACAGTGAAGTCCTCAGGACTGGAACCTACAGCCCCTGGCACTGCCAGCAGGTCTCCCATCCAAGTACAGACTGGGGCTGACCCTGCTGAGCTTCCGAGAGCTGATGGGATCCGGTGTCAGGGAGGCATTTAACTGCCTTTGTGAGCACAAGTAAATAGAAGTGAAAAGACTCCTTAGAGCTGGCACATAGTTGCAATCCTGTCACACTGTGTGCCCCACCTCCTCCCAGTTAGATCTGCTCTTTGTGCTTAAAATCTTCCCTAGAGGTGGCTGGAGGAGGGATGGCTGAGTCCCCCTACCTTCTGTTTGTTGTCCTCACAGTGCACGTGTAGAACAAACAAGTTGTCACTCAGGCTGCTGACAGAGATGCCTGTGGGAAAGAGTGGCCAGGTGTCACCAGCACTGCTGGGACCTTGGGAGTGTTCTACAACCTCTCCCAGGAATGCACAGAGACCTGACAGCTGAGAGGCTGAGGGTACAAGGGGCTGAAGTGAGAAGTTTCAACCAATGCCTACAAGGATCACACTGCATCAGACCGCAGTTTTCCGTCTCTCACAGTTTTCCGTCTCTCACCAAGTTCCTCCCTGCTGGATATTTCGAGGGCCAAAAGCTGCAACAGCGCCCCAGGCAGCTGCTGTGCAACAATGGTGCAACTTCCCTGTGCAATTGGGAAATTACTTAGGGGAGATGAGTAATTTTTGAGACATTTTATGGAATTAAACTCTAGAAAAAATCAGTTTCAACATCCTACAGACTTTAAATGCTTGTCAGGATCAGTCAATTCCATTCTTGTCCAGGCCAGATAAATTCCATCTTGTGTTAGTACTCACTGAACTGAGTGCAGTGGTGTGAGCCCCGTTCCTACCACCATTCCCACCTGTCAGGTTGGTGTAGTCGATCCTCTGTTTGATCCTGGACTCCTCCACGACGATGGCAGCGCTCTGGGTGAGCAACAGCTGCCGCGCTCGGGCTTTGTACCCCCTCCGGTCGTACTTGACCACGGGAACTGCATACTGAAACAAGAGTTAGCAGGGCCAGAACACAACTTCTGTAACTGTCAGCTCCAATCCCTCCAGCCCAGAGAGTGGCCAGAAGGCACTGCCCAGTGCTTGGGAAACTGAGAATGGAGAAGTAATTGAGTCCCATTCTCTGTGGCAGAATGTCCTTACTGACCCAGAGCACTTCTGAGCAGCACTGCTGTGGTTGCAGCTGTCAGGTATGGGGGCTTGGAAACCCCAGGTTTAGCGTCAGTCTCTGGAGCTTACTCCCTCCCTCTTCAGCTGCAACCCATTCAGTTCTTAACTGACATAATTAAATTGCCCAAATCTCCATTTTCTGAGCCATCAGCTTTTCCCAACTGTCCTCTAAGTTATTACAAGCTTAATACAATGTAAAATTCTTTCTGTACTTTCTTCAGAAAGCTAATCTCTTCTACTGAATAACTCTAGAAACTTGACAAAAGTACTGAGATACGTATCTTACCTTAAGTGCTTCATTTTCTAAAGCCTGAAGAACTTTAGTATGTATCTCTTCCTTACCTGTATTAAAACCAAAGAGGTGGGGGTCAGAAAGACATTTATAGCAAGAAAGCAGTAGATAAATCCCCCCTTTCCTTTGTCCTGTTAAATTTGGCCACACCTACTCACCCAGTCGAGTGTTGATGAAGAGTCTTGGAACACTCTGAGGGTAATTGTCTTTTTTGCCCTTGAAAATCTCACTGGCAATTACTTTCTGTTCCAACTGCAAGGACAAAAGATGAACTCTTGTTTAGTATAAAATTTCTCCTTGTTAAAAAGATACATTTGTCTTCAAAGAGATGTTCCCTTTTTGGTTTCATTAGCAGCTGTCATCTTGTTCTGACCTGAATCATACCAGTCACAAAATTACATTAAATATTCCGTACATCACTCATCCTCTTCTTTCTCATTTCCCTATTTATGTATTATATTTCCTGACTGAATCTATGTGGACATGGCTTGCAGTCTCTGGATTTTGATAATGCCCATGTTTTAAAAGTCTCAGAATTCTTCCAGTGTGTGGAGTTTCTCTCAACCTTGTCCCCTTAAGCTGAACAGTTTGGTCTCCTGTTCAACCCCTTACGGCTTTCTTCATGTTTCAGACTCTCTTTTCTTTCTGCCTGAAGCCTTTCAGCAACTCAGTATCTTTACTTGAAGCACTGACGAAAGTCACATCGTCTTCAGTGCAGTGTAACACCTTCTTTGATCTACTCAGTATTCCCCACCTTATCCTGACAAACAGCACAATTCCATTAAGGCACTGCGTGGCCCTGGGAGTTCCTGTTTGGATGATTAGTCACCACAAATCCTTAGTCCCTTTGAGGTGGCAGAGTTCCAGGACAGTCACCCCACATTGTACACGACCTGTGCTCTGGGCTCCTTCACAGCAAGAACAAAACCAGTGACTGAAACAGGAAACGCCCATTGCTTTACTTGGGCCAAATGCTGTAGGTGCTGTGAGAGAGGACAAGGTGAGATTAATTACAGGTAAAAATGGGTATAAAAGCTACTCATTATTAGTGAGCCTGGTTTGCTGGGGAAAAGCAAGTGTTCTGCTGAGCTAGTGTTAATCCCCTGATGCACTGTAGTCTTCAGAAGGTGAGATACCGTGCAATGAAAAATCTTCATGGCAGCTATTACAGTTACATCCAACTTGTTGCATGCCTACATTGCCTATTAAGCCTGATGACTAAGATGAATCAAATCTCATTATCATTCTTAGTCCTTCTAGCTACAACAGCAGCTGGAACTGTTCATGTGACTTCTCTGCTTGGAAAATTACTTGGTTTATGTCTGCAGCATTCTTACTCTCTACTTTAATGGTACAAGAAGAATAACACAACTTCTAAGGTTTTTATATTCCCTGAGCAGAATAACGGGGCCTTTCAGTAGAGAAATTATGTAGGGGCTTGGCTACACAAACTGTTTAAATAGTAAGTATTCAAATATGTATAGAATGGTTTTCTTTTAAGTGCATTCCAGTCTCTTAGTGTTTTTTCTGTCACCTAAAGAAAAACAAATGACTCTGTTCCTGTGGAACTGTTACACGCCCCAGAATGCAGCAATTCACAAGCCCCCACACCTCCCCACTGCTGCAGTGACTCGGCGCCGACTCCCTCACCCCTCCTATCCAGCTGCTCCTCTCCTTCATTTCCTACAGTCCATAACACCGAGTTCTGTTCTCAGGAACGCTGGTGTGGTTTGTGAAATGCCCTAAAGGTGCCTTGTACCTGCTGCTTCCACTCAGGGCTGATTCTCTTGCAGTAGCTCCATACCATGTTCTGCAGGCACAGCTGGCGCAGGAGCTGCGATGCCTGAAGGGGAAATCACACAGTAATTAATAATAAATTTATAATAAACAGCTCGGAAGTACTGACAGACCTGACAGTGCAGAGGAGAAGCAACTACAGAGAACACACTCCTGAGTTAAAATGCTGTTTCATGACTCAGAGGTGCTTTTAGAATGAAATACATAGTTTATTTTCTGCCTTTCTATGAGTTTGCCTTGTGACACTCTCCAGCTGCTTTAGAATGGGCAATGAATACCAGGATCCCGCTACTCTACACTGCTGTGCCCTTCCTTCCTTCTAGCTGTTCCTGAAATCCAAACAAGGACCTTTGAATAAAGTAACTGGAATTTTCTGCAATGTTTTGTTTCGATCAGATAAACCAATTCAGCCAGATGCAGACTAATAATGTCAATAGAAGATGTTTTAACATGTTCTTCACAGACAATGACATTGTCATTGCAATCAATTTAACTGTCCGGAGGGAACTGAGTTTGTTCAGAGAAAACTGGAAGAGAATTTCAGAAATGGATGAGAAAGCCAGTAAAAAATAGTGTTGCAACAGCACCGCACTCCAAGAACCTGCACTACTGTAGCTCTAATGATTTCACAGACGTGCTGTAATTACACCTATGCACGATATCTGGATTAATTCTCCCAGCAGAGATGCTGGTGCAGTGTGGAACCTGGTTCTCTTGCAGAGAGCAGGAGGGTCCCCTCAGGCCTGTGGTCCTCAATATACCAATGGTCCTCTCCCTCATCCCACGTGTCATGCCCAGATCCCAGGGCAGCCGTTCCCACCTCGGAGAGTGACGGGGGAGGATTTGGCCAGGACTTGTCCAAGACATTTTTTGGTAAGTTACGTTTGAGGTTCATGAGGAAGGAGTAGCGGATGTAATCGAGGAAATACTCATTCTCTGGGCAGCGAGGGTGGTTACGGTAAATGAAACCTTTAATGAACCTGAAGATGAAAAAACCAGTATTAAGAAAATTTGAAAAGTGATCAAAACTAGTAATATTTAAAGGTCTCTTTCAATCCAACCATTTCCTGGGCTTTATTCAATCATTGTAATTTATTTTAAAAAACTCCAATACTGCAGTGACAAGGAAGTTTAATTTTAGCATCTTATTATTAGGGAATAAAGTGATGTTTGAGGGGTCAGGCTATTCTTTACACACCTCCTGATGGTCTCCACTGCCCACTTCCTCTTGGCAGCTTTGCGACGTTCCAAGGTTCCCCGCCACCAGGACTGGATGGTTATGGCTGAAAACAACACAAAGATTTTGCACTGAGTGAGGTCCTTCATCCCAGTGCTGACTCCACACAAAACTGTCAACAAGGAGTGCTCAGGGAAGCCTTCAGCAAGGCACAGGGGAAAGAATATAATTTTTTAACAATATCATACAATGAATGAATGTCAATAAAAAGCACCAGGAGCCGTTGTAGGGGCTGCTGGGGGAACATATCTGTGTCCTCATACCTGAGCGCTTCATGGTCAGGAATTTCTTCCGCCGGTAGAAACCTCTCCACGTGGCCTGCATTTTTGTTGCTGAAATTGCAAGACAAAACGGCAATTCCTGATTGTGACCAAGCAGATTTTAGTAGAAAAAGAGTCAACATTTTAAATAGAAATCCCTCCCTGAATAAATAGCAAAAAATGAGAAACGAGACAGCCAACTGCCCATGAAGCTACTGCAGTGTGGGTGTCTTACCCAGACTCTGCTTCTTCACTTCCAGAGCATCTTCTGTTGCAAATAAGGTCTTGGGAAAGCGGATAAAAATCTTTGTTCTAGAAATAGGAATGCAGAATTACATTTAACATACTGGAGAAGTTTGCTTTCTGCCCTTGGCATCCCCTTTGGGGTCCCCAATCTCCTCCTCATCCATTATGCAGAGAAGCCTTATTTAAAAGCAATAACAAGGACATCTAATAAATTATACCCTCCAATTAAGAATACAGAAGAACTAACCGTCCCATTTTGTATTCTTCTGGTTTGTAGCCAAGATGCTTCACCAGCAAAGCCACCCCATCATGGGGTCGCCCATCCCAGGTAGGCCATGTTTCTGGACACAGTGATTTGTACCTGTAAATTGGCAGGAGAAGAAATCTTAGGGACAGAAGTCCAAATCAAGAAGAAGAGAGAGAGGCCTCCTCTAGAAAATAGGTCTGTCAGGTGTATGGCTGCCTCTGTGCTGTTCAGAACAGCTCCTCAGCCTCAGCATCAGTGGGATGAAGACAAGGAAGAGAGAGCAGCAGTAGAAAGTCCAAAGTAATTTTACCTCTGCAGAAAAACTTCGTATTTTCTTCGATATGCAAACCCAGCTCTGCGCACTCTGAGGTTCTCCATCAGCCCCAGGTATTTCACTTGGTGTCGGATTAGAACTTCATCAAATCGATCTTGAGAGAGCATGAAAATAGAGAAACATGATCAATGTGTGGCTGCCCCTTCATCTGGAGAAGGAGAATGTTCAACTCTGGTTATATCTTACACAATTATCTGTAACCTCTAACACATCCCTACAGTGCAAGTCCCATATAACTTTGTGTCTCCTGCCTTCCCCCCATCCCTTTATAATAATTTATAATTTAGTTTCAGAATTAAGTTTCCCTTTAGGATGTTCTATGTATACAAGAACAAAAAATGAGGAAGAATAAAGGTCATTATAATGAATTTATGTAAGTTAATAATTCTTCACTTTAAACATGACCCTACTCCACCGAAGACCAGTGCTCCCATTCCAAATCCTGGCTGCTGGCACTGCCACCACCTCCTTACAAGTAGTGCTGGCACAGACCCAAAATGAACTAATCCTGCAGGACTTCACTTCTGCTCCTTTCTGTGCCTCACTGACCAGGACCTAGTTGCTTTATATCTGTCAAAGAAGAGTCCCCAAGGTCATACCAGCCTGTTTAGCATCGTTAGGCTTCATGCAACGAATGTAGGAGGGTTCTTTGGACATCAGGATTTCCATGAGTTTGGAGAGGCTGTTTTTGAACTGAGTTGCAGCCTAGGAGAAAATAAAGGAATCTATGGATGAAGGGATAACTTAGAACTGGTGACTGCAGAACTCTAGATCCCAGCTTTGAATGTGAAGGGCTTGCCCTGAGCTCACCATGTTAGAGCGCCCATGTCTTTTAAAAGGGAAACAGCCCCACTTTCCTCCAGCTCTCACATTCTTACCGTTTCAGGTCTCTTTTTGTCTGTCAGCTCTGTCCTGTCAAAACACTGGTTTATGATGGGGTTCTCAGAGTTGCACATGGTCTGTAGAGATAGAGATGTTTTCAGAGATAAAGTAATGAGCATTTCTCAGTGAACTACCAAAGAAACATGGGACAAAACTGTTTCTGCTTGGAGTTTTTACTGTTTGTGTTACTTTTTAATAATAAAAATGAACGCTGGGCACCTCAACTGCTCTTTTCATAGCACAGCCCTATGGACACATGTTCTCCAGGTGGAGTCTTGAAGAATCCTTTCCCTCAGGGTGCCACCCCATTTTAAACCCAAATCCTCATTCTGCAGGGTATTGGAAACACCCTCTATCCACACTCACCTCCTTCAGGTTCCGGAAGAGAAGGTCATTGTTTTTATCTAGAAAACCTGGAAGAAAAAGAAACCATGCAGGCTCCCACCGCTGTTCCTTAAGGGCAGGAATTTGAGATTTGAAATTAATCCGCTTAATCGAATGATGTGTGGATGTATTCTATGCCCAGATTTTTCTTTACTACATAGTGAAGCTGTGTAATTCAAAGGGCAGAGGATGGGAGGAGGAGAAAAGGAGCAAGGTGACGTGCAGACTTACCTGCCACGCTGTAGGTGACATCCCCAGCATAGTGCGAGAGCCGGAATTCCTCCCGACCCAGTGACTTACGTGTCTTTTGGTCAGCAAGTTTGTGCCTGGGGAGGAAGTCAAAAAGCTCCATGAGAAACAAGAGTCTGGGGGATTCATGGCAAAGACCACTGTGACATTCGGTCCCTGAGTGGGACTAGGTGACAGGGAATGCAAATCTGACTTGCAGATTTTTCAAGACTACAAGTCAATCAAGAGTTATCAACCAGCATATCACAAAAATGTCATTAAATGTATTTATATGTATTTCAAAGAGGTGAACTTTCAGCTTTCCTTGCAGAGGGGTTCTGAGTGCACATGAGATGTCCTAAGAGGTCCTAAGCTGAGCATAAGCAGAACACTCAGTAATGAAAGTTTGGTTGCCCCTATTGTATTCTGAAGCTTGGTGTTGAGAACAGCCAGGCAGTCCGTACTGCCAACTTATTTTATGTTATCTTAAATCACAATCAGATCTCTTTGCAAAAGAAAACTCGATCATCCTTTATGTGGGACCCAGCACACTAAGGATGCTATTGCTCTACACACCATGAGTACAATGTTTTCTAGGAATAACTAAAGCTCTGGGCTCTTTCACACACTTGCATCTAACCAGTGTTACTGCCTTCAGCTGTGGGAACACTCACGTGAGAAAATGAGGGTGGTTTTTCACAGTTTCCTCCAGTTTCTCCAAGAATGTTGTATCTGTGGCATCCCCAGGTCTCAGACACTCTTCATCCTAGAAACACAGACATTCCAGTACTGGTTTCTGACTGGGCTCACTGGTTCCCAGACAAGCTCCCACTCTGTCTCACTGAAACACTGTCACAGTTTAGCCCTTTGGCCTTTCCACAGGTAATCAGCTCTGAGTTCAATGGGTGAAGAATTGTTGAGCTGAAAAGGAAAACACTTCCCTCCTTCCAGACTGCCTGGATGGGGAGCTGCTTTCCCCAGAGCCCATGGAGGTGATACAATGGTCATTAAGGGTGTCACAGTTTAATGTATTGTTGCTCTCCCCACCTGCTCAAACAGTCCTAACATAAACTGGTTTTTCCTATGTTCTTGTCCTTGTTTTCCATTATGCAGCCCCAAATTTTTCATTTAAAAGGTGTTTTCAACTCACCAAAATAGAAATGATGCCTTTGAATTTCTCTTCCACCAAATCACAAATTATTTTATTATTGAAATACTGAACTGGTTCCCACTGCAGACAAGAAATCACACTTGGGTGAAAACAATTCTAAACTGCAAAAACACATGAAAACTTTAGTGGGGAGGTGCTGGGAAGGAGAGAGTGAAGGGATGATATTGGCTCTTACCGTGATGCCTTCAGACTCGTATTCTTCTTGCTCTGACTTTAATGTGAGCTCTATGAAGAGCTGCTGCAATTTTTCATTACAATAATTAATACAAAATTGCTCAAAGCTGCAAACAAAAATCAGAAAACCATCACTAAGACTGTAGCAGGAGTAGAAGAAGCTATAAATAGTGTGAGCAGCATGAAATAGTAAATCAATAGAAATAGAAGAGGTTTTGTGAAATGTTTATTTACTGACTGTATAAATTTAGTAAGTTTACTATTCAGTGAAACTCATGAAAGAATGAGTGAAAAACGGACATGAAGGAAGGAACACAGAGGAACATAAAAACTTTTCATAAGTGCCCAGTAACACTGCAAATTTGAGAGTTTTGGTTCACTGCTACCTGCCAGTGAGGTTCCAGACTTAGTCTTATCCCATGATTTAACACCACCACGGAAAGATTTCACAACAGCCACCCCCAGGCCAGAGAGCTCAACAAAGGCACAGCTCAAGCTTTTGCATGAACACACACCAAAAAAGCAATAATTTATTTAAAATACCCAAACCATGAATGCTAATTATTAGCTGGATGCCCCAAGTGTTAGAGTCCCTGTGATTATCAATTTTTAAACTGATTTCCTGAAGTTCAAATGCCACCTCTTTCTCTTATTAAGAGAACCAGGGATGGAATAACGTCTTGTTTCACAACAGAAAGAAAACACTATAATGAATGAACTCATTAAGAGTTTACTCAAAACTCAAGAGACCTTCACTGAAACAAACCTGTTGTGCTGGAAAACCTCAAATCCATAGATGTCAAGCAATCCTAGAACCGTTGTACTTCTCCAGCCTGGAAATTTTTCTTCCTGCAATAGAGAAAAAAATAAATGTAAACATCTACTTGCAGCTACGACTCATCAAGGGATCTTAATAATTCAGTTCCAGAATATACTGCTTAATTTGGAAAATAAGTTAATTTAAAACTCAATCAGGCATGAAACTTGCACTTCGCTGCTTTGCAGCTAAAAGATTTGGAACTTCCTTTCACAAGTGGTTGGATATCAACAAATAAAAGGTTCACTTGCCTTGTAAGCCAGAGACTTGTTGACCTTGTTCACCAACCAGGAGAAGGTGCGTCCATAGATGGCCTTGGCAAGCGCGTCCCTGGCATAGGCTGCCTGGTCCAGGTTCAGGGGACTGACCAGCTGCAGGCAGGAGGAGACAGAAGCCACTCAACATCCTCTCCAGTGAGAGATTACACTCCCTTGATTCATCATGAATTAAGAACCACTCAACGGCCTGTCTAGGCTCAGCTCCCATCGCTGCCTCCCAGATGAACAGTCACCAGTGCATTGTGGGACTCCTGCACCGAGTCCTTTGACAAGTGAGAAGGGACTGCTGGGCTCTGGTATGAGAGCTCGAGGTGCCTTGATTTAATTCCATGTGCCTTCCAGATCCCCAGGTTCTGTTCTTACCTCCTCTCCTTTTGCTATTATCTTCTTGTGGGTCAATGCATCCCGAAGAACAGAGCCTTCCACTGCTAGAAGCTGCAAAGCAGTAGGATATTAAATTGATTTATGAAGCTGGATGTTCCATTTACTAATAATAGTTTTAAGACATCAGAAAGGCCGGTTCCTAAAATTCCATTCCAGTGAACCAACCCTGTATTTCCCACTCACACTGCAGGACTCCTGCAGCATCAATCCCTCCCTTTCCTCCCACACATCTCTTCTTTTCTGGCAGTGACATGACCTAACAAATGAATCAGCTTGATGGTTCCAGCACAAAGAACTGACTCAGCAAAAGCACAAAGGTGGGTCTTTCTTCAAAGTTCTTCTCCAGAGCCTATTCCCATCTCTCTGCCTGAAGGTGAAAACCTCAAGGCAGTGGTGGATCAGGTGGTTGATACAGAGGATGTCAGTTAATGGGTTTTGAAAATAATATTTACATTTTATTTAGGTCAAATAGAAGTAAAAATTATGAGAACTTCTAAATCATATCCTAAAATTATATGATGGTATCAAGTGCAAAATAAGTAAAGTTCTGCAATTAACCTTTCCTCTAGTATATCCCTAAATGGTATACTCACCCTAGCCAGGTATTTAATCTGATTCTCTGTAGTGACCTGAGCATTTCCTTGCTCATCAACAGCAAACTGCACATTCCCCAGGTGCAGAACACTGGCCACAATGCTCAGCAAATCCTGGGATGGCAGCAAGAGGCAGAAATCAGGATGACACAATGAACACACAGTGAAGTTTTTGTGTTAACTGACATTTCATGAGAACATCAGGCTTTTTGTAAAGAATACATTCACTCTGAATTGACTTACTCCGATTCAATTTCAATCAGAAATCCCAAATCAAAGCATAAAAATTCCTTAAGAGTAGGAAAATCAGCTGTGCCTCTAAATATGCCTCACCTCCACCTCACTGTCACTGAAGCCAATAACGCACAGGGCTCTTCGCATAATCTTCCACTCATTTTTGTCATTTATGGAGCTGACCCTTGCACAGTGACCCTAAAGAGACACAGTATGACACAAATAAATAAATAATTGTTAAAGATACATTAACTCTGCTCAGTGCACTTCTGTTGTATGTTTCTTTTTACAGAAGCCATCTCAGAGCTATTTCTGAAGTGAGGGAAGGAAACGACAAAGTCAACTGAGAATATCCTGGTCCTATTATAAAAATATTGTAAGAATTAGTGGTTAATGCTCACCTTTACTAAATAGTGATACTGCTGTGGGTTCTTTTCAAGGCCCAGCCTGCGCAGCAAGTCCTCCTCCCCTCCTTCTAGCACCTGGTAGAAAATGTGGAAGTTCCTCTCACCATGATTCTGGTGCACTACTCGGGATTTCTCCAGGAGGTAGTTCAAGATGTGGCCCCCGACAGGAGCTCCCTAAATCAAACCAGATACATTGAAATAGTTCATCAACATAAAGGAAAATATTTCTGCTTCTTGCTTGTCTATGCAAAGGATCTGAAACAAAAGCGTACAAAACCACTGAAAATTATCTGTCATTTTGTATCACAAACTCTATTTCAGCTCCAACACAGTGATTTGGGCGCTCGAATGCATGCAAAATATGCTACTCAGTGACAATGACATCATATTACACCAATCACAGTCACAGCACATGCTGAATGGCATTTTGACTTGTGCAAAATTCCTTCTCAGAAGGAATTTGTAAAGAAAAAGCAACAAAACTACAAGTGTGGAGGGATTGTATCCTGAGACATTCAAAGGATTGTAGGATGGTGATGCTGAGCTCCTCAGCTTCTGCACTGTGTTCATCTTCTCAGCGTGGGACAATTGGGATCAGAATGGAAACAAACACTGTGCAAAGTTACACAGGACAGAGATTGTCTTCAGAACACAGTGGGATTTTGTAGATTTAGTTTGGAAGTTTCCATGTGCATGGTGCACATATACCCTAGAAACAAGAGCATTTTATCTCACTGTCTCCTTATACAGAGAAATAAGGGAAGAAAGAGAGTGAGTACTATAAAACCCTCTGGAACCAAACTTTGCTACCACAGACTCTGCTTATGCCTCATCAGAGAAATGCAAAACAACTGCTCAACGCACACATCAGTACAAGAACACACAGGCAACAGAGAACTGCTACACTGGGAGAGGTTCTGAAATATAAGAGGGATTTCAAGTTACCCTGTAATCAAACTGCACATCCATGTATTTCCCAAAACGACTGGAGTTGTCATTTCGAAGGGTTTTTGCATTTCCAAAGGCCTAAAATGGAAATGATTAGAAAAAAAATAAATAAGTACCAAGTAAGATTATTTATAAACACTTTGGTGAAGCTGTCAGTTATGTGTTTACAGCCACTAAAGCCCAGGATTTTTCTTTCTGCAATGAACACCAAGAAGGAAACAGATTGGTCCCCGAATTCTAATGCTGACCTTTATACCTCCTGTGAGCACTGCAGATCAAACATCCTCTGTAAACACTTCCGGCCCCCCAGCAAAGCTTCTTTTAATGCCAGTCCACTGCTGACAACATATGTCATTTCTGACAGCCTTTTCAAAGGCTGCTTTTTCATCACAGCCATTTGTTACAGTCACCTGCAGCTCCACTGACAACAGGCCCTATCCCAACAAGACCGGGGCCTGCCAGACTCTCCCAGTTCCTGGGAGCACATCTTTTCCAGGATTCAGCATGCAGCTGAGCATGGAGCAGGTGTATCATGAGGCACTACAGAGACAGCTGGGGTTGGACACTAGAGGACACTACAGCACTAGGAAATGAACCCACAAATGCATTTACCATCTGCCCACTGCGATGTGTGCCCTTCTGCCTTTGCAGACCGATCTAGTGAACCAGAGCTCTTCCCACACGAAACTCGCCTCCCTCCTTGCAGCCTGGTCATGCCAGAATTCCTCCCAGTGGAGTGGAAAGGGTCAAGTGAGTCATTCCTTTGGCTTGGAACCACACTGGGATTCCCCGGTGTGCAAAGCAGATGATCTGCCCATGCACCATGACCCAGCATTCCCAGGACACACTCTCTGTCCCCTCACGTCCCACGGCGTTCTGCTGCCCCCACCCCTTCACCTGGAAAATGCGAGTGCCACTGCTGTGACTCAGCGCCAGGCTTCTGAGGGAGTTACCTCCAGGACAGGGTTGGACTGAAGCAGTCGGTCCTTCACAGTCTCAACCTGCTGGCTGGCGGGGCAGGTCACGGCGTAATACTGCAGGATCTTCTTGGTGGCCTCCGTCTTGCCAGCCCCGCTCTCTCCGGAGATCAGGATGCACTGATCCTTCCTCTCCGTGCGCAGGGAGCGGTAAGAGTTGTCTGCAATTGCATAGCTAAGGGACAATGACAGCCAGGCATTAGAGTGGCTCCCCAAGTGAAGGGCAGAGACCCCTTGACAAGGAAGATCCCACACTGAGAACTCCTGGCAGAGACATCCCAAAGAAGCATCTGCCCCAGTCCATGGGCTAGGTGAGACCAAGTGGCTCCTGCGCACTGGTGATGACACAGGAGATCACCCCTCCATTCACACTAACCACTGAGCCAAATTTTTGCAGGGTCATAGCAAAAATTATCAAATTCCTTTATAAACTGACTCTCTCTGACAAGAAGAGTTTCTGTAGAAGTCGACTAAACGGTGCAGATCAACTTTTCTAAATATACATGATCTCTCAACATTGGTCTCACAGGACAAAAAAGCTTTATGTTCAGGAAACACCTTGGTTTCCAGTAGTGTTTATTCTTGCTCATCTTTTAAGTGATGACACACTCAGAAGGCCACAACTGCATTTTGCTATTTGGGTCACTCCTGTAATGTGGCTCCAGAGTAGCCCAACCTTTCACAGCTTTTCTTGGATGGTGAGAAGAACTGGATAAGCCAGCACAGACTAAGGAGCATCCTGCAGGCTCCCTCAGCTATCCTCCACCTTAGGCCAAGCACTGCCCAAAATACCTCCTCTCTGCACAAGCCGGATCTATTGCTGCTGGCCCTGCCTCTGCTTCCTCCTTTGCTGCTTTTCTTTCCCTTCTCTTTTTCTGCCCATCATAGACGAGACAGGATCTCATACCAAAGGTTACACACAATTAAAACGCCATAGAGCAGGAGGATGAGTGACAATGGTGGCAACTGCACACAGAGCGAAAGGACAATGGGAGAGGGTAAGAGAAAAGAGAAGCATCAGCCCCTCACAACACATTCATCTAAGACAATCTCCATAACAATATTTTCAGTTGTCTTACATGTGGTGATCAAGCTGATATCCTGTCTTCATATGCTTGACAACCTTTTAGTAGCTTTGCTTTTTTTAATTTTCCTTTTTTTTTTTTTTTTTTACCTCTCATTCTGTGAAACTCATTAGAAAGAATCACACCAAAGTAACAGCCGTTGCATTCTCAAGTCTATTAATACTTGGTGCTAAGGCGACACCCATGAGCTACCTAGCAACACAACTCCACACTTACCCACTAAATACATCACATCCTTCTCTTCCCATCCAAACTCTGCCTCTGGAGTATTTTGAAAACAACTGAATAAATGTAAATTTAATTTAAGTTTGAAGAACTGCCTCTAGACTGTATGCCTTTATTGGGTGGTTTGTGGCACCATGAGCTCCAGCAGTCATACACAGCACATACAGAATCATTTTAGTTGTTTATGGTCCCATTTGCAGCCCCCATCTCCAAACCCCCTGACAGGCCATAAACAGGACAGGATGTGACAGATCCCTGTGAGGTATGCTGTGTTCCAAGCCCATAGGAGTAACTTTCCTCCTTTGAGTAAGAAGCACTTCCCAGAGAACCCAGAGCTGAGACTTAGACTTAAACTAGTTTGACACTGGAATAGGCAGTTTAAAGTATTTTGCCTTTCTAGAATCAGTCTAAAAGAGGAGAAAGAAGAAAAAAAGGCACCTGGATGACTGTAAAAGGAGAAGCCCAGAGCACCACACTGCAGACAGGGCATTTCGATACTCCTCAGAGTAATTTTAAATGCACAAATAATGAAATAATGCAATGTAAATAATCAAATAACGCAATGGGGTTTAATGGAATGTCAAAAACAGTTAAGAAAAATACTGTGTTCCCAGTGGGAGCAGCAGTAGTATCCAGCACCACAGTTCTCCAGGGTTTATTTATGAGCTGCATGTTTTACAACTTCTTATGGGACTAGTTAAAAGAAAATAGAACAGCCTAAGAAATAATCAGCTGCTCTGTGATTTAAGTGCAGCACATACAGGAATTAAAGCACATCTGCTTAAGACTTCATGTTATCTGGTGAGTGTTGCCATCATCCTCAGTCCTGGACTTACTGTACATATAAAAATGGAGGCACACTCCCTAGGATTTTCCAGAGAGTCCCAAAACTCATGTAAGGACACAGAAGCCCTTGGTACATGTAGGACAAGGGGAGAACTGAGAAGGTGTGAATGCAGGTTTTTTCAGGTTTAATTTCCCCCCTATATAGGTTCATGCAATAAAAATCACATTTTTACCACAAAAAAATACAACTTATAGTGTTCAGACTTTCCTAAGGAATGGTGTTCCCTCTCTGTGCATGCAGTGCATTCTGTTTTGTTTACTCGCCTGGGTTGTGTGCCAGTAACAAGAACCCAAATAGTTCACTCAAAAATAAGATCATTTACTCTTCCAAGTCCTCTTAAAAATCCCAAAACAGAATACAACATCAAAAACCCTCCAAGAGGTGCTCAGAATTTGACCCTTGGTCCTGAGAGAAAACATTTTGAAGCCATGTAGCCTCAGCTCTCAGTCATCTTTTACCATCAGCCCGGCAAAAAAATTCAAATGCTTTCAAAAATAACTTTAAATTTCAATTTTTTTTTAATAGGCAATTGGGAATGCTCACTAGGCCAGACCACGTAAATAAATACATTCCTTGTTCCAACAGGCTGACGGTATCTTAGCAACAAGGGAAATACCAGATAAATACTGGTCAGGCAGTATGAGCAGAGGTAGGAAAGAAACCCCCACACAACAGACACGCTCCTTCCCCTGGTTAAGCTCCGTGTGCTGGGGAAACTCACTGCACCGATACAGAGACCCCAAGTAACCCTGCAACAATGAACTCCTGTCCTGCCAGGGGTGAGCAACTCTGCTCCTGCAGCCAGGAAGGAACCAACTCCCTTTCCAAATACTGCTCTCATAAAGGCAACTCATCCTCTTTGGAGACAGGAACAGGAATAGAAAGAGCCATATACCACACCCTCTGGAGGATCCTTTATATCTCTGGGAATTTTAGTGCAAGGATAAGTCCTACTTGCTTGTTTTCACATGTCATTGCTGCTCTCATCAGCATGGGAACAGCACAAACTGCTCTGTTACCCACAGGTCACTCACAGGTGAGGAGAAACTTCATAGAAGCTGACGCCACGGTACCGCTCCATGTTCTGTTTGCTGTAGATTTCCAGTTCCTTGTACGGATTAACAGACACCAGAACGGAGCCAATGTAGGTCTAAAGAAGAGAACGAAAACCAGTGAGGTTACAGGTGGTCTGGCGACAGAGTCTGAGAGTGTGAAGGCCAAACGCTGGTCTGGTGTGCTGGGGGTGCTCCTGAGGGCCTTCTAAACTGGCCAAGGGTGCTGAGGAAGTGACCTCTTAGCACTGTGACAGTGACACTGCTGGAGTTATGCCAGACATGTTATTCTTGCTGGATCCTTGATGAATAAACAGCACCTACAAATGGTTTTAGTGCTTCTACCAAGCAAGAATACTGGATTATTTCTGATATACATTCAGGATCAAGTTCAGGGCTGGAAGTGAGTGAATTCATGACACACAAGAACCTGGTGAGAGTGCTGGCAAGACCTGTTAATGCCAGCAGTTCTCAAAAGGAGCACTGCAGGGAATCCCTACGTCTGTCAACATGACAATAGCCCAGACTGGTTCTGACACAAGCAATGGTCTGTAAAAGTCGACACCGCCATCTCCAAACGCAACCGCAGAGCAAAGCTGGGTGTATCTTCTGCAGCAAACACCCGAATTCAGGTCACCAATGAACACTTTGGTATCTGTCACTGCTACTCACGTAGATCAGGTTCTCCTTGAAGCGCTTCCGCAGGTTTTCAATGAATGCTGCCTCGCTGGTGAAGTTCTCCAGCAGGACAAAATCCTGCACCCCGACACGGTCCCGGGCGGTCAGGGCGCTCTCCATGGTCAGCCGGATGCCGTTAGTTCCTAATCCCTGCAGCCAAGACCAGAGGAAGGTTGGGATATCTGTGGTGTTCATGCAGTTTTCTCCATTCACAAGAACCACAATGACCCATGGACAACCATGGGTATTAGAATAATGCCAGCACTACTGTTGAAAATGCTACTCAGTGCATACCAACACTTTGTGACTTGGCTTATACTAATTGCTTTGATGGAAGACAAGCCAGCATTAGGGAAAAAGTTATTGCTAAATTTCCAATAATTTTAAATCAATCAATTAAACAAGCATTTGATAGAGAGAATTAGATTTCCTTTTCCAGGCATCCTTTAGCTGGAGTGAGACTGAAATGTGTTCTCTCCACTTCTCTCTCCTTTCACAACAGGAAGCCGTTTTGAAGTAAGGAAACTTTTATGACTAATGATGATTCATCTCATAAGCAAACAGCTTCACATTGCTGACCCATTCAAAAGCTGTAGCAAGATACCCAATGGGACAATTCTGAGAAAATTTAGAAGAAATGAGAAATGGGCATTTCTGCATCCCACACCTCTGAATTTAGACTGTGACACTAACATGCATCAAGCAACTTCTATTCCCTGACCCTCTTTTAAAGGTTACATTTTCAATGTGACATGGGTTCAGACACAACCATCTTTGGAAAACACTCCTCTGCTGACTTCTGACTTCACTCAGTCTCACGTACTAAAACAGGGAGGGGAAATGTGCACAAAGTGGTGACTCAGTTGCCGTTTGCCTGGAAAATCTCTACAAAACAGGCAGATGATGTACAAGGTGTAGAAGATGAGAGACACCAAGGAAACCAGACAGGAGATACAATATGTTAAATCATTTGCTTCACACCTGTCTGCATTTCCTTATCATATTCTTAAATCCTTACGTTGCAAACTCCTCACAGCACGCAACCCTTCTCCAAATCGTTTCCCTAAAGCACTAACACATTGCAGAGAATGTTGTAAAAATCTGGGATGTTGCCATCACTGGCACAAACACCACAGGTGCTCACACCCCAACAACAGCAGACAGACACCCTTTCCTGTAGCACTGTCACAAACAGGGAAGGTTGGACCCTCAGCAGTGTACTCCAGCCCCAAAACCCTACACACAATGATGTAAGTAGCTTTTGCTGGCTGGTATTCTTCTTTCTGCTCCTTCTCAGGAAGAGTCAGAGTAGAGGGACTGATGGTGTGCAGGCAAAAAAAGAAAACCAAACCAGCCTTGGTCAGAAGAAAATTTACCTGAAGTTTTGTTAAACAGTAAAAAAGGCAAGATCCCTTGAAGTATAAATTTGTGTCTAAACAGGTGTAAATTCCTTTAGTCTGCAGTTGTTTTGATTTACCAATCATCTATTTGTAAATGATGTTTTTGATTTGATAAATGATTGGTAAATGCAGGTTTGCCTATTTCTACAAGTTATAATTGGCTTCCTCCCCACAGGTCCAGTGCCTGGGCAGAAGTGATTGCATTGAAACCAGCAGGTTTCAGACCGGGAAATTAGTTCTTTCTGAAAACCTCAAATCCAGATCCAACTTTAATGGCTAAAATACCACAAAGAAACATCCTTTATTCTTCAGTCTCGTGGTCTGGATGGCCTGAGTTCTAAGCTTGGAAAGACCCAGTCTGGAAGGAATTCTGCAGATACTGTCATCAAGTCAGCTTTCTAAAATGCCCCGAATTTTCCAAGCTAAACTCTTTAGCTTTTGATTCCACCCTCTTAGCCACGGTGAAGAGAAAAAGGGATAACCCCTGGAAAAGAAAGATGGTGAGATAAAGGATAACATTGGCAAAAGAAACAGAGATAAATCACATACAAATAAACTCTGCCTAGAAAATAGAATCTTTCTATCAGAGTAGTGCAATCCTGGAGCAGGTTTTGGACAAGATAATGGGAACGAAGACAAAACCAAAAGAAATAACTACTTTTCAAGTGGGTAAGTTTATAACCACAGCCTTAAAACACAGCTGCCTCAAAAATGACTGAGGAGAATCTTCCACCCTTGCACAGTTAATCCAAGTTTATATAATGCTTTCACAGAAAATATCACTTAGCAGTTTCAGCAGGTCTTTCATCAGCCACTCCCTCAGCCCAGGACAAACTGACCCCAGCTGTCTGCATCCAGGAGAATGAAGAGACAATCCATTCTACTCACAACACCCAGAATTGTGCTTCATCCACCTCCTTGGGGACAGGCATTTCAGGCCAAGTAACTTTCAGTTTCCTCCTCGCTTTTGTATTCTCACTCAACTCCAACCATTCTCCGTGAGAACAAAGTAACTACTGCAAATTTTCAGTCAGTTTGAAAAAAACCAAAACCTCCAAACCAACAGAACCGAATGCAACCTTTTGGCAATAATGAAATGTGACCAGGTTACCTATCAGGCGACTGCTGCACTCAGATTCTCCAGAATATAAGATTTACTCAGTGTTGTACCCTCCCAAGTCCAAGTTCAATGCAAATATAAACATCAGCCATAAACCACAGCTGAGCAACAGGCACTTCTCAGTGCCAGCACTTGCTCATTTGCTTTCCTGCATATGTTCCAAGTCTACCACCAGCTTCAAATGGCAATGTTAACTGTTTGACTGCCAATAACTTCAACAGATGCAATGTAAAAAGAGGTGAAAATAAATCCTTTTTGCAAAATGGAAACAGAACAGTATTGCAGAAGGAAGGAAATTGGGAACAAAGGCACTGTCCAGGAAAAAGTAATCACAGTGATGACCATATGTCCCTACTGAACGATGCGTGTGACAGTCAGGCACTGAATAAATTAAAATAACTAAAATGTTAGTTATTTTCTGTTAGCAGGCAGACACCAAATCTGGTGACTGTAAATAAATGCTAGAAAACCCAGTTGGGGGGGGGTTAAAAATGTTAAAGTGGAGCTGATTAACCATTAAAGGAGTTTGCCTACAGACAGGATCAGCTCCCTTGGAGGCTTTGCAGCAGAGACTTCTCTGTGCCAAACCTCTTCTGGTTGATGTGAAGCTCACTTATAACATCCTCTGCCCTGTGCTACGCAAGAGATCAGCTTGGACAACTCCAAAAGCCCTGGGGCAGGGCCTGTGCATTCCAGACAATTAGGAGAACACAAGCTGTGAGAGTCTGATGACATCCTTCCTTGTGAAAATCAGTTTTTTGGGAAGCTGCTAAGAGAGTGCAGTGGTGGATGAGCCCTTGTGAGTGTAAGAACAGGTGGAGGGACCATCCCTTCTGCCCTCTGTGAAGCTGCACCCTTTGGCTTGTGCAATTAAACAGGATATCTGACAGGGATTAAAACTAACTCCGATTTATTTTTTTATTGACTCTAAGACAAACCAAAGCAACTCACTAAATCAGCGAAACAAAGACCATGAAAAACGAAACTGGTAGTTTTCTGCCCAGGTTGTGAGCTGAATGACCTTACCATGGGATAGGGTCAGACCCAGGGAAAGGAGGAAAGAGAGCACAGGTGCCCACTGACAGTAAGTTATCCAGGTCAGCTCCACCACAGGCAGCTTAGCCCGGCCTGTAGGGATCAAAAGGAAGCCCAGGAGGCTGAGGATCCCAAGCTTTGTAGGACACATACACAGTGCTAATGCCACACCCAGTACAGGCTGCAAATGGTGAATTACAGAAATCTGAGCAATCTCCATGTGATCCTGATGCCTGTGGGCTTAGGAGTGCTTGTGCCTTCCCTCAAACTCCCCTTTCATCCCACAGTAAACCCACTGTCCTGATGGTCACTCCTACTCCAGAGTGTACAAACTGACTTCTGCCACCACATTTCTCCAACCCACCCTATGGTACCGTTTCAAGGGATTCATTCCCACACTATTTTAACCCACTCTTTCCTTTTAATCTCTTCTCCAGAATGGTAAGCACAACAGTGGCTCCACGCCAAGAAGGGAAAAGCCGTCACTCCCAACCAGTGGGGACCAAGCCAGTGTAATTACTAACACGGTACTACTTCCACATGCCTTTTTCCTCCCTGAGATGAAATTCTGGGAAAGACTTTCTGCTGGTGTAAACTGGTGCTGCTGAATGCAGCCTGCAGAGCCAGGTTTACATTGGCTGAGGTTTCAGCCTTTCTTTGTATTCATACAAGAGTCAACAAGACCAGAAAATACCTTCAAGCTCCTAGGAGTTAAAAACCACTCAAGATTGTACCAAGGAGTTTCCTAAACTGAACTAGTAAATTGCTGACATGGTATTGTGAAGGTGTAAACACATATTTTTTCTTCTAAACTAAATGCCAAAGTATGATAAAGTTTTTCCTCTGCTTAGGACTTGGAGAGCTAATACACCTCAACAATCAAAACCAGGACCTTTTGCTCTGCACAACAAAATGCAAAGTATCAGCATCAGCCAGTCTGAGGATATTTGGGAAATTTCCTTTTGTGCTGGAAGATGGAGGACAACTCTGCCATGATCACAGGAGTTCAGGGCTGATGTGAACACAGCAAGAAACTCCCCCTGGCTTTGTCCATCAGCTGGTCCATGGCTATGGAATATTCAGTAAGTCAAGAGGTGTAGGAAGGACTCATTCCCAGAGGGGTACCTGGGTGGTCCATGCTGGCACACCAATTCCAGACACGCAAGTGCTACTGACCACAGAGAGAACAGGCAGCACTTGGAGCACCAGCAACTTCCACTCCTTCCTGGAGCATCCATGAGTGTTGCACGTGAAAACACCTGGAGCTCTCAAAGTGAACGGTCTTGGATGGAGCAGGGAAACTTCGTAATTAGAAAGAAATGTCCCAGCACAAACAGGATTTCTGCTTCAATATCTAAAAATGTATCTTTCAGTATTTTCTTCTGGCAATGTATTTTTACAGATTAGCTCGTATCCATTTAGAGACTTGCACTAAAAACAACCACAGGAAGTGAGTGCCATATGGAAAGAGGCACCTTCATCGTGGTATCAAGTGAAAGATGATTGATCTGCAGG
Source organism: Hafferia zeledoni (assembly GCA_035583235.1). Classification (NCBI taxonomy): domain Eukaryota; kingdom Metazoa; phylum Chordata; class Aves; order Passeriformes; family Thamnophilidae; genus Hafferia; species Hafferia zeledoni. The sequence continues at coordinate 5,320,617 of JAWWEV010000049.1, read as the reverse complement.
TTCCAGAAATAGTTACAGAGTCGGGAACGGAAGAACAGGCAAAAACCAAATGTGAGTGGGAAGGGAAATTCAGATTAGATTCTGGAAGACAATACAAGTCTGAACTTCTTGTGGGGAGGTGGCAGTTAAAAAACATTTGTCTCCTGAACAGATTGACATTCTTCACTGTCATGCCAAAGCTGCAGGAAGGAAAAAAAATTCCTTGATACAGCTTGGGAAAGGGTTTGGACATGGCTTGGGCTAGAGAGCAGAGCAGACAGAAATCAATTATTTTATGCAGGGCCTCAATTCCCAAAGTGCAGAATCGGATAGCATGGAGAAAATAATGAAAACAACAGAGGGGGACTGGAATCAAGGGATCTTAGTCGAGCACTTGTTGCCTACCAGTGAATCCCTGACAGACTGAAGTGCAGCCACTTAGGACCCTCCTCCCTCCTGCCATGCTGAAAATTAGAAACACTCTGTTAGTCAACAGCTGGGTGGGAGCTTCGGGTCTCCCACAAAAATCCTCTGCAACCAACTATGTGGATTTGTCTGCCCTTTCTAAAGCCACCTGAGCTAATAATTTATATGACACATATTTGGCTTGTTTAGTTAAAAAAATAAATAAATAAAGGAAATTATATATATTGCTTTTTAAGTGATTTCCCAAAAGACACCTTGAGAAAATCAGAACTAGGAGATGGACTGGGATCAAAACCAGGTAATGACTCTGATAACACCGACAAGCAGAGTTAAAGGGAGCAACTTAAACTTGCAAAAGAAGTTACCATGTCAGCAGCTGCCAATCAAGGACCATTTATAGCAGAATCAATTTTATTTTTGCTTCTTTTAGAGTCATACATCACCAACAATGGAATGTCTGGAGTCAGAGAGCACTTGCCATGCTCAGAACTTGATTCTCCCTCTCTGATACTTCCCTCTACATCCTAAACCAGATGTTGAAAGGACTTAACTGTGGGATACACTATACAAAAATTATATTAAAGAGACAGAAATACCACATCCTTAACTAATTCTTGTAAAGTAATTATTTTGAAGTCTTCCATATTTTAAGTAGGGACAAAATTAAATACTTTAAAACCTATAATAACTGGAAATAAAGGGGAAGCCAGTTTATTCTGCTCTCATAAAGATTTGTTACATTCTCACTAGCAAATTGCCTCAAAGTTCTCTCCCTCACTTTCCAAGCTATGGAGCCATTTAATCTCCCACCCAAAAATGCGAAGCAGAATAGGAAAGGTGAGCTCTGGATCATACTGTGGGAATTATTTTAAGTGTTTATCAAATGCAGGTTAAGTCATGGGGAACTAGAACTGTGAATGCAAAATTTAATCTTACGAAAAACAGTAATGAAGGGTGCAGATGTCCTGTAATTGTGACTCAATATATTAATCAATGACACTTGGTATCTGCAAGATCTAGAACAGTAAGAATCCATCTAAGGAGCTCAATGGAAATTAAAAATGCAAATTATGGTGGACCAGAAACCAAAGAAAGCCATGGAGATATGCATGGTAAGCAGGTAATATCAATTGTTCAATATTTATGATGTAATTAGATTGTCTACATTTTACTTTTCAGGCAGATAAGGTAGGAAGAGAAGCAATTGGCAGTGAAAAGGAAAAGGTAATTGTAAGACCTGATTTGAAGGAGACGAAAAATGTTTATCCCTAAGAGGAGTAAAGTTGATATTTCAATCAGCACGCTAAACATAAAAAGCAGTAAGAAAATGAACTAGGACAAACCCGAAAGATCACTGCGGCTGGAAAAATAAATACACTGAATTTCTATATTTAGGGAGCTGACATTTTTGCTCCTGAACAAGAGGACACAAGATGTTGCTGGTTACAAGATGCTGCTGCTGACAGTTCGCTTGGCAGTACTGCCTGTGACCACAGGCCTGGGCATCTCACAGCAGTTTCAGAAGACAAACAGCACACACACACACACACACACACACACACAAAAAAAAAAAAGCCAGCAAAACCTCAGCTCACTGCACTTCCAAGTGAGTTTTGACACTGACTTCCAGATCAGAGTGAGCAGGTGAGGGGGGGCAGCAACTCAAACACTGTCCACAGATAAGAGGCAGGGCATGCACGGGCCCCTTGTGGCGATGGGGGACCCTCTGACCACATTTGACCACATTTCCGGCTCTGGTCACTGCCACGCTCCCCTTGGGACGCATGGACCCCCCTGATCTCTCACTGCCAGCACTAGGGGGCTCACCCTGTCATTCCTGCAGTGCTCTGCCCTTCCCTCCTTCCCCACTGCATCCCACACCCCCCACAGAACCATTTCAGACCATGCTATCTTTCAAAGACAGTGAAACCTTCCGACCAGAACCCGCACTGCAGTGCGTTCCCGGAGCGTGTGAAGGGCACTGTCACACCCACACCTTCTCTTGGAGAACATTGAGCACCACCCCAGACAACACCGCTGCCTATCATACTCTCACCTATCACATCTGGCAACTTCTCTCTATGCCAACAGCTGTACAGAGGTTTGCTGGCTCCAGCATCCCCCTTGCCAACGGAAATCCAAGCACGAGCCTCTCAATCCCTGTCATCTCCACCTTCAGATGTGCTGCTGTATGGAGGGATTCAGCAGGTCCTCCAAAAGCTCTGCTCTTCCCTTCATCACCAATACCCTTTCTCAGACAATGGTCAACATCACACTATTCAGGAAAACAGGCAACGATCTCTGGATTGAGCAGGTATGGCAGCCCCATGGCACTCACCTTCAACAGAGAATTGCTTAAAACTACAGATCTGCTGTTTTCAATCCTTCTCTTCCTAAATTTGGTAATTTTACCAATTAAAGCCTTGAGCAGTCAAAAAGCCCCCACATTTTTTTACAACATTCCTTCATTCTTGACCTCTACATCTTCCACAGCCAGTGAATTCTGTGGCCCAATTATACATTGTATGAAGATAATCTCTGCGTTTCTGGCAACTTTTAACTGAATGTCCCTCTTTCTATGCTACAACATAGAAAAGGGAGCTCACAATCTGCCTTCTCTGTGGCACTGTTGGACATGTTATTTTTTAATTCCTCTCCCACTTATCTCTTTTTCCAGGTAACAATCCTAGTCCTCTCTATCTTCGGCCACAAACTCATCTTCCCAAGCTCCTTGGGTTGTCCTGCTGCAGCAGATGCAGTATACAGAGCCAGGCGTTCTGGTTGCTGCTAACACATGGACAAAGTTTCCCTAAAGTAAATTCCTGGAGGAACTGAGTGGCAATGAGTCCTTAAAGCAGGTACTTCCTGCCATTCCCTAGGATGGCACTCACAGAGAGAGAAGATCAGGATCCTGGGAAGGGCAGAAGCAGAGCCCAGCACCAGGACAGTACCTTCACATCCTCATACCCCTTCGATCCAAGGAAAAGCTGCACCCTTACTTCTCTCCTAAACAAGAGCACAACTTTCCCCTTCTCTTCCCACTTTCTCAATTCCCACCTTGGCTTCCTCCTCCAAACAGGTATTTCCTGGTGTTTTCATTCTACTTCACCTGCTTTCCCATAACTTTCCAGAAAAGCAGGTTTAAGCATTTCACTTTCATGCTGAAACCCCGAAAATGTATCTCTCTTCTTCTCAGACCAATACACATATAAAAGCTGTGAAACCATCATAAGAGTTAAATAAATCTTACCCCGCCTCTGAACTTCATTTTTGCCTCTTGCAGCTCCCGCAGCGACTTAGTTTACTCTCCTGCAAAAAGCAGCAATCTGAGGACAAGTTCTCTCTTCTGTCAGATGCCTTTTTTTTTTTCCATGACACTTTCCGTGCAGTGAGAACTCCCTCCCTCCCACCAGCTCCTACTGGAGCATCCTAGAGAGGGCGTTTTCCAAAAAGGAGAACTCTCCTCCCCTCCCAACGTGGAGGGAGGGATGATGTGCACAGACCATGAGAGGCAGTCCAAGAGAAGTCAGCTGTGCTGTGCCTGTGAGGTTCCCACTGCCCAACAACAGGGAAAAACAGCAAGAAAAGTAACCACAGGTGCTGGAAAACCTGGTGCAGAGCCCAGCACACAAACCCCAGCAAAGCGACAGGATATGCTCCGGTACAGCAAGTTACTGCACTGAAACGGCAGCTTGGAGAGGGCTCCCCAACCCAGTCCCGACTCAACTCAACCACAGCAAAACTCCTGGGCTTAAAATGTTACTTGTCATCAGCCCTTCGGCAAACCAAAGGATCACAAAGTGTCCAGGGTAGGATGCAGTTTGCCTTGTCTGCCCTTGAAAGGACTTAGAATCAGAATGCTTTGTGTATGAAGGAACCTTAAAGATCATCTAGTTCCAATTTCCTGTCATGGGCAAGGACACACCTTTCACTACATCAGGTTGCTCCAAGCCTTGTCCATCCTGGATTTAGCACAGTGGCTCAGCAGCAATTTATTGCAGATGCATTTTGAGACATCCACCCCTCAAAAACACCCATTTCATATGGAGGTCCTTGAGGTCCCTATTTCAAAATAGCCTGCAATACCAAGTAAGACTCTTCTAGGAGGACACATTCCAGCCACTGCTGCGCTTCGACCCCAGCCCTAGTAAACACAGGTAGCACATTTTGCTGTCTCTGAGTCCATCAGTGTCTGGTCTCACACAAAATTATTTGTGGCCACAGCTACACCTAGAACATGGAAACCCTCACCCTACCACTCAGAGATAAGAGTATTTTGATAAAAATACTGTATACACAACCTTTGCTAGCATTAGGTGAAAAGTGAAAGAATGAGAGACAATGGGGACAAGCTGGAAGAAGGGAAATTCCAATGAGTTATTGGGAAATTGTTTTCGCAGTGAATGTTGTCATATACTGGAACAGGGGGCCCAAAAAGTTGTGAAACTCCATCCTTGGAGATATTTAAGACTCAACCAGACAATGCCTGAGCACCTGATCAATGGGCCCCACTTGGAAGTGGGGTTGGACCAGAGATCTCCACAGGTCCCCTCCAACCTAAATACTCCTGCAGCGCTCTGCCCTTCCCTCCTTCCCCACTGCATCCCACACACCCCACAGAACCATTTCAGACCACGCTATCTTTCAAAGACAGCAAAACCTTCCGACCAGAACCTGCACTGCAGTGTGTTCCCGAAGCGTGTGAAGGGCACTGTAATCTTATGATTCTATTAATTTTTTTTTTGCACTACACTATGTATTCATACTAGGATGAATTACAAATATAGCAAATAAAGCTACAGATCTGTTACAAAGCCCAGTCAAAGGGTACCACCTTCAGGTGTTTCAGGTAGTTCACATCATGAGCTGTCAGGCAGATTCCCTAACCACTGAACAGGCAGAGCCATGAAATGATTCCCCAGCTCAACTGCTGATGTTTCATGACTGGCACTACCTGCAGTCAGTTCTGCTTAAAGGGGTTTTTGTTTGGTTGGTTTAGTTTTTTACTTATCAAAATGCATCCTTTTCAAGTTCTATTACAGAAATTATGAAGTCGAGCCCTACAGTAAAAAGGTTTTAAGCAAAAACACTTCAAAGTAAAGTACAAACAAGGCCATGTATTGCCCTTACTCAGGAGGCTCTTTAAAACCAAACACAGGGAGCAGATGCCATCAGTGGTCAGGTGCAGCACTCCCCTCTAATTAGCTCTGGCCCACGGCATCGATCCCAGAGATCCCGAGCTTCCATGGATGTCACTTGGCACAGGCAGAATGTGCCAAGGATTTGTGACAGAGCTCGGCTTCTGGAAGTGCTGTGGAGCCCCCGGCTCCTCTGCTCACCACGCTCCGTTTGGAGAAGTATCTGCAGTACCTCTCCGTTCTTGCACAACCCTATTTGCCAGGATTTTTATTCACTTATCATCAATCATTTGGGTGAATTATTAACACTCAGGCAGCCTCAGGACACGTTTCAGAGGTGGGTTTAGCTTTGGTCTCTCAGAACACTGAAAGAAATGCATACTACTCCCAGACCATCTCAGTTCAGGAGAACAAGGAAGATCAAAGGTAATATAAGCTACATTACCCAAAGTGAGATGCATCAGCCATTACTGAATCACAACAGTGAGCCCCAAGCCAAAAGTTTTCCAAGTATAATGAACGGTATAGCCTGTTGGCTCTAAATCTTCAGGAGGAGAATGTCAGTGCTCCATCATCACTCCTCAAATCACTCCAGTTATAGCCAGAGTCAGAAAAAGTCCTGTTACAATTTTAAGTATTAGTAGAGTTATCTTCACATAAGTGACTTCCTTTTCCCTAGTTAACACCTCCTAACACTTCTCAAAACACATCACTGAAAATGCCACATAATATACAACAGCACAATATTGAGAAGTATGTTTTTTACACTTTTCCCTTGGGTTTTTTTTTTCTTTTTAAATGCAGAAGAGCCCTTTTATGTATTTATTCACTGTGAAGACCTTTACTCAAAATACCTTTTTCTGCAGTCAAACCACTGCCCAACTTTCACTGCCGAGGAAAACACTCTTGCATGTGGGTTAGCCTGAATTAAGAGGAGAAAAAAAACACAGCTGGAAAGCAGAGAGAACCAGCATAATTTTACTTTAAAAGATCTTGATCCTGTATCATTAAGATGATAAAACCAGACTCTTCTTTTCCAGCAGCAGAGTCCAGCCCTTGTCTGTGATTTCTGCTGAGGATGGCTCGCAAGGTCTGGATCACTACAACAGGCAACAGGCAGTGGTATGAATCAAGTTTTCCAGGCCTCACCAGTTAGAAGTGACTCATACAAACCCTGGATTAGAGCACTGGGATTGCTCTGCTCGGTGCTGATAAGCAGCTGATTCCTTGTATACAATTTCGCATTCAAAGCAAGGGGACTGGAAACCTTTCCTGTCAGCCCTGCTTCGACAGCTCCCAGGGCCGAGCATGACTTGCTGAGCTACACCTGCAAGCAACGGCTCTGCTGAAAACTAAAACAAGGGTTTGGCCCTGAAAAACCAACATCAGCAAATCAGTCTTCCCCTGTTCTTTGCAGATTCCACTGCACAATATAAATTTGGAGGTATGAGATGCTGGCTTGGGTTTACACTATTAAAAAATCAGTGTGGATCACATCAACATTACTCCAAAAGAAAAGATGTCAAGTTCATCTATCAACCTTTTTTTCTAGGTTTTTATACTATTTGTATTTCTGCTTTGCAAAAGGACTAGAGAATAACATGCATTCCATAATTGGAAAGCATTTGGTAAAGATACCACGGAAAAGAAGCCACCCTAAACAGGCCAGGAATTTAAGAGCCCTTCCACTCGCAGCTCAGAGGAACGTCTTCACCAAAAAATAGAAACTTAACCTGTCACCCATGTGCTGCTGTCCAGATTATACTGGACACATTCCCAAGACACCCTACAGAAGAAACTGAAGATTCTGAAGGACATTTGTCCCACTGCTTAGGAAAAAAAAAACCTGTTCCAGCTGAGGACGAACATGTGACTGCAGGGTAATCAGATAAATCAACACCCTGCCAAAGAGCCAATGCTAAACATTGTAACAGGGCAGAACCTTCTCCCCATACCATTACTTCTGATAAGAATTGTGTTTTCTACCCTGTTTTTGCTTGGATTAATGCATCTCCTCTTTCTCCAAGTCAAGGGCAGCCAGCTGTGCTCCAAACAAGTAGTCAAGAACACAAGTTTGAACACAGGACATTGGTCCCTGGAGATGCAACACTCCTGGCCAGCGATTAAACTGAACACCTAGAAAGATTAAAGCAAAAGCCTATTACACTCCCTCAAAAGGTGCCTCCGGGTGGTGAAAGTTCCTTAATTTTACAGCAAACTTCATGACATCACACATTCTCCAATTCCATGTGAACGTGTTTGCACCATTACAGACAAAACCTTACAAATACTTTAGGTTTGGCCAAAAGGGTTCAAAAACCAGAAGACAAAGAATATTTAAATTGCTGTTTTGGATTCTAATTTATGTTTTGTAATGCCTAAAACTGTCAATACTGGTTTTGTTTGTTCCAAGAAAGCTTTGGCAGTGAGAACATTAATATTATTTTCTTCCCAAAAACAGTCTTTCACAAGTAAATAACAAAAAAGGAATATTACGAAAAATGAAGATAGAGGTGCAGACCTTTCCTTGGATTCCTACACTTTCTCTGTAGAGGCTGTTCACTGTTTCTATGGCCCTGATGATGGATGTGTTTGAGAAGCAGCAGATTAAAAAGCACATATGCAGGGCTCGTATTTAGTTATGGCTCCCGCACACACACAATCACACTGGGCCTGTGACGTGTGAGAAAATAGAAACTGGGTTACCCTAACAAATTAAGACAAATTTTCCTTGTTGTTGCTTTCTGCTGAACCAGTGAAACAGAAATGGATGACTGGCTTTGACGGTGACCATTAGAACAAAGTTCCACTTTATAATTACCAGATGCCCTTAACATGATGCCAGTTTGTCTCATGCCTGTTGGCTGCTCCTGCTCACGTGTTATGGCTCTGTCAGTGTTTCATGGGGCTGAGAGACAGTCATCTCTTCGGGTGATTTTACAAACACACTCTGCCCATTCTGATTCCAACAGTAATTGTTCCACTAACTACAATAGCAAAGTTTAGAAACAACAGTTAATTCCCTTTGATTGCTCTGCCCATACTTCGATGGAATCATTTTAAGCAGCAACCCTGCAGTGTCTGTGGCAAGAACACAGAGAGCAGTTCAGAGGAAACTGTTAATACAAACAGCCTGACTCAGTTCAGCTGATGTGCATTCCTCTCTACTGACTTTCCAAACAGTCACTCCCAGTGGCAGGACGTACATCTTCCTTTTAAGGGGAAAAAATGTTTTCACAGAAAAAATTAAGTGTTCAAAGCCTGTGCATATCTATGTGCTTTCAGTGACCAATCCTGCCTTTAAAAACACATTCTCATTGCACGCAGAACAAAAACTTCTCCAGCCTTAATAAAAAGTTGATCCTCTTTTTTAACACAGACCTTGGTGCTCTGCCATCCCTGGCACACTCAGATGAAACATCCTAGCACACTACTTTTCATGCAAAACAACATGAAAAAGAGAATTGCTTTTCCAAAGTATTACGACAACCAAATCGGATTGAGAAAAACATGAAAAAGAACAGGGAACATATAGGCTGTAGGCAACACTTTACAGCTCACCCTGGTGACTGACAGTTCCTATTCCTTCACATTTCTTTTCTTGCATTTCTGAAAAGAGGTTCAGTGTTACAAAGGGCTTAAGGCTGGAAAGCATATCAAAACAAAAACTTCTTGTTCCATCGACACTAGCTAGATAAGGAAAGAGTGAACACTAGTGCTTTGCCTGCGTGTTAGATGGAGGAAACAGGATTTCCCTCTGCTACTCCCTGAGCAAGATCCCAAGGAAATGTTTCTAATAATAGGAAATGACTATATAAGGCTAGATCAGCACTAAACTGTTTGCAGTCTGGAAGAGAAGGACGGCCAGCAGTGTGTGTTGAGCAGGGACACGATAGGCAGAGTGAGGCTCCTCACACACACACAGTGAGCCAGGGCTCCTCCATAGAGAGGGACAGATCCAGCCTCTGACTCCTGTGCTGAGCAGAGTCCTCTCCCACAGTCCAAAATAGAAACTAAATGTACAAATTAGAGCTGTTATGTCCTTATATCCTTCTTTCACACCCTTGGCTTTTTTGTGCTCCATGGCATGAAAAAGACAGACTTTTGAATCTAGAAAATAGCACCTGCAAAGTAAGGCTGAGCACATCTCTGATACAGAAAGGGCAGGAAAAGACAGACATGTCCCAAAGCACGGAATGGACAGTGCTCATGCAGAAGGAAGGCTGACAGCTCCCCTTCCTGGACAGGAGATCCAAGAGGCACATTGTCTTGCTGCTGCATTTTGTGAACTGGACAGCTCTCTTACTCATTTGGTTTTAAACTGTCAAGATGTTGGGCACCTGTGGAAGGAGCCATTCAACTTCATTTTCCAAGTGCTCCCACATAATTTTAGGCAATTGATGTCTTGCAGGCCAACAGTTTCAGCAGCAAGACATTGCACAGAGCAGCTGTGAACGTCCCAGCAGAGCTGTCAGAGGGATCAGTGTCGAGCTGTAGCTCTGACAGGCACTTTTCACAGTCCCTTCAGCAGACACAAAACCCACAAACGCAGTTAAAGACAGATTTTCCTCCTCCTTACACAAAATAAAGGGAGTTCCTATAACAATGCTCACAAAGACTTCATTTGGATCAAGTGATGGAACTGGAACGTTTCCCTGTGATCGCCAGTGAGGGCTATCTTCCCATCTCTGCTCTGCCTTTGGATAAAGCCAGGAGCTCTCAGCTCCCAGGACAGGGACGCTTGCTGAGCAAACACAATCTGACACAGTTCCACAGCTGCCACAGAAATGAGCACAATATAAATCGCTAGACAGACTTATCACCCAGACCTTTTCCTGACAGCAAGAGATGTTTGTGACAAAATGTACAAACAATTTTGTATCTGTAGCTCTGCTACATCCTATGCCTGTCCCCAAAGGCAGCCCTGCACAACTACACAGTATTTAGGGGAGTGTGAGAACAAATTCCAGCTAACATTTTTGTGTCAGCTGTGAGACCTTCTTGAGCTGCAATGGCCAGTTTGCCACAGCAAAGTTAGGCTGAGAGCCTCAAAAAGGCAGCCCAGGCTGTCCTTATGAAAGACTCATCGATGAGACAGTAAAGCAGTTTCGCAGCAGAGCACTCTCTACATCTCCCCATCAGGAGCTTCCCAGCCCCCAGAACAATTCCTCCACTGTTTCTTCCACAAGATTGCCCCAGTGCAGCCAGGCTCTCAGGTCTGTTCTACACCAGTTGCCTACACCTGGCCCTTGTCCTCATAAAATACCTGGCCAAAAAAGGGTGCGCACTCAAGGGTGTTTTAAGCTTTCCAGGGCATGTAGCAATTCTGTGCCAAGAGGATGTTTCATATTATCTTTAGGGACATCTTGATTTCTGAAGATTTTTAAACTGACCTTTAATTTTTGTCCTGTTAAATACTTCACATCCTTGACTGCACAACAAGGGGAAAAAACGAGTGCAGGGAACAGGCAGGTTTTTTTCAGAACTGGTAAAAACGAGTGGTTATGACTCTCAGAGAAAAACAACTACAAGAAAGCACTTACATTAAATACTCCTATGCCTCTTGTCTCATGTAATAGTTGCTCTATAACAATTATAAAGCAATTCAGAACAATGGCCTATGCTGGTATGGCTTGTGGTCAGTGGTAGCTGAAAGTTACACTTAGGAAAAAAAAAAACGTTTTTGGGAAATAGCTCCCTATGGATTTAAGTCAGTACGAAGTCTCAGCTTTAAGCCTGGGCCTTAACACTGTTAGCTTCTCTCTTTAATTTGCAACCCAAGCCCAAGGATGCAGCCACTAAGCTGTTTATTTAGTTTCAAAATCTGCTCCAGGAAAAATAAGGTATTTGTCTTGGGTCGAGGAGGTGAGAAGCATTGCAGGTATGAGACTGGGAGTCTGAAAGCAGAGTTCAACCATCCCTACTGATGTTGCAGGGACAGCAATCCCGAGTCTCCCCTGTGCCACCAGTGATTGCAAAATTCTTCTCTAAATATAGGAATTGTCTGTTTAGAACTGACACTAAAACAGTAAGTTTAAGTTGCTTTAATTTCTTCAGTGGGTTAAATCTGAAACATAGGGAAGGCCACTTGAACAACATTATTCTTAACTGTGCCAAGATATATAATTTCACAGAAATACAAGTAACAAATTACTGTATCAAACTGTTTTATAGGAAACGACTAAACTCAACTGACCTGTCCTATTTTCTTTTAATTGACAACTTTCATCAATGCAGTTTTGTATCAAAACAAACCACACCCAAACCCAGATCACTGGTACTGTGAAAAATAGTTTAAAAAGGAAATAACGTCCTCCAAAATAGCCAAACGAAATTGTTTCTTTTAGTCAGTGTGAGGCTTTTCCTCTTCATAAAGCCTGAATAAAAGCTATTGTGAACTCCTAGTTAAATGTCAAAACCATGAAGTTTCTGTTACATGAAGACTGGAGCAGAGGTAATATCTAAATTTTGTGTGTGTATTCAAGCTTCCAATGTCAGAAAAATAAAGGTTAAATGATTAAAACTTTCCTGAAAAGCACAGAAAAAGAGGATCACATACGAAGCACATTTCCTTAAATTCTGGGGGTTTTTTTTATAAAATAGTTTGTACATGAGTGACGTCCCAAAAACTAATTCTACTCCCCCACTCCTGTTACTGTAATAGCAAAATTTCTAGTATGGAGAGTTTATAGTAGGACAAAGATGCATATATCATAATTACTGTGATATCACTATAATTTGCACATGAAATTTAGGGAAATGCTGCTATGTGTAATTTTTTGAGTTGGTATAATTACATCTGTCATAGGCTTGCTCCATGCAGCATCGCCTGTGGGTTCCGTCACGAACAGCCACCTGCAAGTCTTCTCTGCAATGCTCCATGCTGATGCTGAGGGCTGGGGATAACTGGGACTAACAAGGTCTTACTTTCCTTCTGGGTGTGACCCTTTTTGAATGTAAATGTAGCAGTGGTGTAAGCAAACCACAAGTTACGAAGTGGAGTCAAGTTCTGCCAGCCCAGGAAAAAAAAAACACACATTCAATGCTTTAGATGTTCAAACAATTGTAGCAGTTTTTAATTTGATGATTTGTAAGTGAAGAGTTTACAGGCACAATTTGTACTTCCATCACTTTTTTTTTCCCTCTGTCCCAAACGGACTTTACTGGCCTGAGGCCCAAGGCAGGCAGTTATTTTGGGACACAGAAAAGTTATAAATAAGTTCTAATAAAACTATTAGGGACACACATGATACTGAACTTCTTTCAAACCCTTCTTTGTAAGAGAACAAAGAGCATTTTACATTTATTGTGATGGCTTAAGTGCCCTCTGAAAAGTTTAAGGGAAAATTTTTAACAACAGTCTGGAGTAAAAAACTAGATCATGAGCCCAAAATGAGAATATTTAATGATCTGAAGGAATTCCAGATTATGCTAAAAGAAAGGGCCTGAGCATCTTCCAAGTGCAGAGGGAAGGAAAGCAGGCCAGCAGTGTGGACTGGCCCTGGCAGCGTGTCAGGCTGCAGAGCTGCCCGGAGCACGTGGGCAGATATTGCAGCTGATGTCTGAGCTGCTTCCCTTTCCCCTGCCCGTCCTGCTGCAGCTGGAAAGGAGGGGAAAAGCCACCAGATAAGGGGTACTGTGTGAGGTATTCTTCTGGCCACTCTGACAGCACCCTGAAGAGTCCACAGGGAACAGTTTTAATGCTTTTGTGAACTGCACACATTTTTCTCCTAACACTGATGTACCATCACTTAACAGTACACAGGGAATGATGAGTTGCCATCATGTCAGCAAAAGTATTTCAGGCTGCCTGGAAAATACAGCCACTGTTTCAGAAGGATATCTCCCATATCCACCTGCATCAGCTTGCACTCATCAAACAATCCAGAATATTGTTTTCCAGCAGTTTAAAAATTTATATTCCTATTGAATCAAAACTACATTAAATCAACATTTTTTTAAGGTAAAAGAAGTAGTAATCACATATGTGTTAAAAAATAAATAAATTATTGGCTTGCAACTTAGTACCCTTTGGACTGTAAGGAATATCTAATCTCCAAGACAATATTTCAACTTCCTGCTCGCTCAGGAGAACTTCACTGTCCTGCTCACTGCGTTTTCAAGATTTTCTGCATTATCAGCAACATCAATTTAATCAGAAACAAAGACACTACAGAATAGTCAAGGAATCCATCCCTTTGTGGCTCTCAGGAACGCATGTTCCACATCTGGATAAACATGGGCAATGTAGAGAATGAAAACATTCCTTCCCCAGCTGTGGTTAAGTCCAAATCCTTTTTCTTTCTCTAATTTACTCAGTCCTGCATTGGGTGGCTCAGAACTGCACAAACCCTGCTGACCCTTTACATCTACTATAAAAACAAAAGCTTCTGGGCTGTGATCTCCAACTCAAATGAGAGATCCTGAAGGAATTGACAACTGTGACATTAAAAGAAGTACCTACTGTCCCACAGCATACTGTTCTCCATCAGAAGATGAGGACTGGCACCCCTGAGAGTCAGAGATAGGAAAGGGGAATTATCCACTTGTGCTGATGCAGATAAAAAGCACATCCTCAAAAAAGAGAAAGATTGAGTAGGTGGGAGTCATTTCCATATAAGGGTACATCCTACTACAAATGCATGGATTTGGAGATCTGATGAAAGGTGGGTATCTTTAGATCTTCTGTTCTGATTGTGTAAGAAAACCCTACTGCCCATGGCAGCCAGGTTCACAACAGGAACTGTCAGAAGGCTCATCCCACTGGGAAGGAAACACTTTCTTTCCTCTGATTTGACCTGTATTGTTTCTGTAGGTCCCCTTGATGAGAGCAAGTGCTGCAGGACCATGAGAGAATCTGAGATCTAACCTTAAAGAAGTGTCCAAGAGTCTCAAGAATAGGTACTTCACATACAAAAGTCAACACATGTTATCAAACCCTATAATGTAAGAAATACATACAAACCACAGGCAGCATCTTTGGTTCCTTCGCCTAAATTTTCTGTTCTAACAACTCATATTGCCTGGGCAGCATCGTTTGCTATTACAGCAACAATATGAGCCCAGCCTTCATCACTACAACAATAAGAGGAGGCTGCAAAAAGCTGAGGGCTCATACACTATGCAGGGCAAACCCTAGATTATCCCTGGCTTGCTGAGAACAGTGTGAGCTCTGCCATCAGCCTCAGCAGTGCTGGAGTGCACCTGTGGCAGCAAAACAGCTTAAGATCTTTTATATCATCTAAAGAAAAGCATCAAAACCTGAGGGTTTGTTTCAAGAGCTGCTGTTTGTATGGCTGAACTAGAAAAAGAGAGACACAGGGAAGTTCATCACTGTAAATTATTGATCCACTGCTTTCTAGACACTGAAACTGGTAATTAAAACAAATGGTAAAAAGATACTTCATCAATTATAGAGGTGTCACTTTAACTTACACTTGCTCCAGGATGAATAAAACACAGAGGTTAAATGCTTTGGGTACTTCATGGCGCTTCCTGCCTGAAGTCCTCACTGCAGCAACACTGACTCTAATTCTCTTACATTGCTGCTCCAGAGCTCTGTACATGTATTAAGCTTGATAAAGGAAATTAGAGCTTTTTTCACACAATGTCCAGAACACACAGTCCCATGGTCAGGATAGAGCATTTGGAGGTGGGATTAGTAGCACCCCTTTTCTGCTCAACATGGTTACTTACAGGACCATAAGCCAAGGCCCTGTGATAATAGCCCTGTCTCAAAAATGAGACAAAAAAAGTTTTGTCTGATCACAGATTTCATAACTGGCTGTTAAGTACTGGGCAGACATTTGACACTGGTCTTATGGCTTTCAGAAACTCCAGACACGTACACACCCTCCACAACCTAAAATAACACTGGCAAGCTGCTTCTGAAGCAATATGATGATGACATCAAAGACACCCTTTAAGTAGTAATCATGTCACAACCATAATGACTACTCAAATTCGATTTATGTTAAGTTTTTTAAGAGGGTGCACACCTTACTGTATCAAGCTTAAAATTATCTCAATTTCACATGTTAAATATTATATAAACGTAAAAATGTACTTGCTTTAATACTAATTCTGAAAAAAAAAACAGCAATCAAAGAAGCTTGGCCATCTTGCATTGGCTGACACAGACATTTTCTAGAACCACTATTACATCTCTCAAATAGGTTTCACTCCAGGAAAGCATTTGTTGAATACTTGAGTTCATCAATTGATTGAGACAGGTCAAGGAGTATGAATATTCCAAGTGCAGGACTGTATATGCAGCAGAAGCAGCCAGCTTAAAACACATGCTGAACAACCCTAACAGATGGACACAGTTGGCATCTGTCAGGAGTAGAGGCAGCAGTGAAGCAACAATGCTGGGAGGCAACATCAGGGAAACAGTCACTGCTGGTGGAGGGAGAACAAGAAGTCAAAGAACTTATGCTTGCCATAGAGAAGCTGAGAAGAAGTGAAGGTGGGAATCCAGAGTGGAAAGAGAGGCTGAGGCAATGAACAGTTGGAATATGCTGTGGAAGCTGGAGATGGATGCATCGTCAGCTGAGGGAAATAGTCCAAATGGGAGATAAAGGCTGGACTGTAGGGGTTTTGTGAAGGAAAGAACACCAGGGCTTAGCAGGGACACAAGAGAATCAAAGGCTGAGCTGACTCTTCCTACCGCTCCCAAATAATGAAGCTGAAGCACAAGGAGAACAAGCTCTGCCATGAGCCCAGTGCCAACTGCTTTATGAATTCTTCCTCACCTGTACTAGGGAAAGTTACACAAGGTAATTCTTTATTCATAAGTTCCTGATGGATCCTGTGTGTGTAACAGCTCCTACCAGCAGAGCAGTGTTTGTGGGAAATGGTAGAAAGAGTGTCTAAGAGAGATAAAGCCTTTGAGTTGCATACAAAGCTGCCAGCCCTCATTTCCAGCTTGTCAGAGCAAGTCCTTCTTGAAGTCAGCAGCCTGGAATGAAGAGAATCTGGCATTTGTGCATGGATGTATGGCTCAGACAGCCAGGGAGGAGAGGCTCACTTTAATCAGACTTTCCACAAAGGAGGGGGAGTGGGAGTGGCAAAGTACAGTGACTGATGGGCATTATCTGCTATATATCCACAGATTCCTCTCCTTTGACTTTGTATGTCAAGCCTGACCTCCTTTCCTGCTTCCACTGGCCCCTAGAGGAGGAGGAGAAGGGACATACAGAACTGAAATTTGAGAGTGCTTCACACTCTCAGGATTCCTGGTGTGTGTGACAAGCAGCACACACTTGTCTGGTGATAGGACAAATTCCACATGCTGGTAAATTCCAGCAGCAGCTGATGGGTCAAAGGAGTAGGTAGGTACATGCAGGTAGTTGCAAGGCTGAACCCCACTATCCTAAAATTCACTTATCCAAGTGCTAACTTGTTACTGCCTCTGCTGCTCCAGCGTGCCTGCTGGGTGACAGCTGGTTGTGAAGTCTCTTTATCCAGAGTGCTGGTAGGGTATCAAAAAGGAGTAAGGCTCCAAAACAGTTTAATCCAGCTGCCCACTACAGCATTAGCAACAATAAAGAATTCCAGTTCAAACCACTTTTGGTTGCCTTCTACCCTCACAATGAGGCTACAGTCCACTAGATCACATGGAGCTTCAAATCCATCTAGAAACAGCCTCTTGAAGTCTCTATTGCAGGATGGCATTCCTGAATTTACTTGGGTGCCACTACTGGTGGTGGCAGCAACAGCAGCTACCAATTGCAGGAACCTACACGTATGCCCAGAATGGGCTCACAGCCAGATCCAACCACTCACACGAAAGGTTTTGGCAGCCAAATTAATTCCTTCTCCCTTACTCTTTCTGCTGCTGTCAGTCACGGTTGTGCACAGATACCACAATACTGGAACCCTGTCCCATTGCCACACACAGACACCTTGTTTAGAGTCCCACAGGGCCCAGAAGTCCTTTACGGCTGGTGAAGAGCAGTGCAAAAGCGGGCATGCCTGCATCCTCCCTCCACTGCCTCAGTGCACAGGCTCTCCCAACCTCCTTCCACAGATGGCAATGCTCTGGGGAGGGGCAGGGGTGTATCTGCTCCAGGGAAAGCAAAACACTACGGCCTTCAGTGTCCAACTGGACACGCCTGACTTGGGCTCTGCTCCCCGCTTTGGACTCTGGATAGTCTGTGCACTGCTTTGCCAGAGGCAGAACAGATTTCAGCTTCTCCTGGCTCAGTGTCCTTGGCACGTGAACCCTGGCAGGATTTATCACTGCCTCTCTCTTCTTGCCCTGAACCCACAGTAACGCACAGCAATGCAGGCACTCCATGGGCAGTGTTCCTGTTCTGCTTAGGAGCTATAACTGTTAAAGCTTGGGAATCCCTATTACAAGCAGTGGAGTGGAAGTTGCGTATTCTCTTTGCAAATCTTAATAAAGGCAACATTTAGAAAACAACTAATTACCGTTTATGTTCCAAACAGCTGACCTAGCTCCAGATCCACATGTTGGGAGTCTTTAATGCCAATCAGCCCACACATCAGAGGACAAAGTCCCCCAGTGTGACTGCAGAACCTTCTAGCAAACTCAAACTTCTCCTAATTAACACTGACTTCCAAGGATCAGAGCATGGTAGCATAAGAAGAGAACAGTTACACAAAACCATCATTCCCACATCATTACATTACAGACACTTGTCCAAGGGGAAAAGAGCACAGGAGGTGCCCTCTGAGGTGCCAGAGTGCAGTCCCAGGACCCGGTCCATAGACCCAGACAGCTGGTATCACAGAATTACAGAATCAGCTAGGTTGGAAAAGGCCTCTGAGATCACCGAGTCCAACCTTTGACCTAACGCCACCCTGTTTACTAGACCATGGCACTAAGTGCCCTATCTCAGGTATTGGGGGAATACATCCTCCTGGCAGACACATGAAGAAAGGGCATTTCATAAAGAATGACCAGGATGAAGCTCTAATACTCTCTGGCTGCTTGTTTCATTTCCCGCTCCCCCCACTCCCACCTTCGCACACACACGGGCCTGCAAAGACTGAAAACCTTGAGAAGTGATGCATGTGCAGTATCACCTCCTGGCAGCCTCCAGGACAAGCCCAGGAATGCCACCCGAGGCTGCAGCCTGTCAGCTGCAGCGTTCATGAGGAGGGAGGCAGCTCTATAAATCATCTAACCTGCCCCGTGTGGGGATCCATGTCACACCCAATGTGCCAGCAGAAACACACCGAGCTAGGACACTGCTCTGCTACTCAGCAAGATTGCAAACAATTGACACTTTTGGCAGGTGCCTTAGAAACAAGGGCTGATGCTGCTGGACTCTCACTGCAAGCACACAGGAGGGGGTCACTCACTTTCCGCACTCATCACTGTGCCGTTTATTAACCCAGATGAACCTTCTCATTCCCTATCAATCCACAAATCTCAAACCAGCCCACACTAAACACTGATTGATTTTCTACTCTAAGGAGCACTGTGTCACATTTGTGTTAACTACCCATCAGTTCAGACAAGTGGTTTGCAATTAAGATAATTGGTTTGAGGCCAGAAAATGTGGCTTGAAAAGCACTTTGGAGAGTTCAGCATGCAGATTAACCAGAGATATTCACTGCTGAAACAGGCAGCCAGGTGCCAAGCTGACAGCTACTTTTAGACCTCTTACCACAATTTACCCTTCCAGTCTATCCAAAATAAAAAGCAAGATTTGTCCCAGCTGAATTTTCACTTGGAAGGTAACAGCTTGCCGTACAATACTTGGAAAAGATTTCTTCCCAGACGTATGCACTCACCCTGCAGCAACACTGATCTTCTTCCACTCCGTATTTCCACTCAGGTGGCACTGCAATTCTTTAACCGGTGCTCCCTATTCTGATGGCACACAATTAGCATTCCAGCAAAAACATACTCAACAACGAACAGCCAACTTAACTGAACGCTCTAGAAAAAAGTAAACAGTTACAAGAGCACAGCTTTTGAGTTCCATGGACGTGAGCCTGGACATAGTTCACATTCTCGTCCTACACGGAACCACTCCGCGGAATTTTCCTCCCAGTGCAGCTCAACTAAGAAAGTGGTTTGGATACCAGCAGTTGCCAGTTAAACATATTCAGGCTTACCACTGGAACTCCCCTGTCCCCGCCTAGTTCCGGAAACTTCAGAGCAGAACAGACACTTGGCAACCAGTCAGGTTTCAGTTTAAAGAGTAAGATCAAACACCCTCTTTCACCCTGCAAGATTTTTTGCATACGGAACACCCCATCTCTTGCAACATTTCCTCTTCACATGGAGCCTCGTGACCCGTCTGCCAGAGCAGCACTGAAGCCCTTGCTCCCAACACTCACTACCTGTCAGGCTTCCAGCACCAGCCATTCCCTGGCTCTGTCTACAACAATCTCCAACAAGTGCAGCTCATCTTTGACTCTTTTTCTTTTTGCTCTCCTCTACTTTATGCTTCTTCTTTGTATCAAGACAAATACCTCAAATCAGATTAGTTTATATTTGAGTCAAATAACGTCTGAAGCTTTACCTAAATGTCCCATAACCATGAGCCCATGTATTCTTTAACTATATGAGGCAAAAAACCCCCAAAACTGTGTTTCTTCATTATTTCGGCACACGTTTTTCTTAAATGTTCTAAGGGACTTTAACACCCCTGATTTAGAAATATCTTGCGAATGTGTATAAATTATCCCTTCTATTATCTCAAATTGCTCCTAACTTTCTCCAGTCCTTGCATAAGCAATCATGAGAGGGTTGGTTCTTCTGTGGATTGAGGAGACACATTTAGGTGATCTTAAAGGACAGTATTTTAAGGGAGCCAGCATTTAACTGACAGGCAGCACTACAGCTCATCTACATTTAGAGAGATGCTTTCTGCTGGAAACCAAAATGGTTAAGTGCTGAAACTCAGCACCAAGTGAAATAATACCAGAGCCAATAACATAGGCATTTGTCCATACATTTTGTAAGGCCGAGCTTTAATTTTCTTCACCAGAATAATCTGTGGATCCACCACACTGGGAGGATGCAGAGATAAAACAGCCAAATGAGATCAATCAGATCTATGATACATGTTTATTTTGACCTCACAACCTTTTCTGCCTCCCACACATTTTGATCTCCCCGAAACTTTTCCAGCCTCCGCTTCTTGGCCTCTACTTTCCTTGCTGACCTCCCACACCATTTGGCCTCCTACTCCTTTTTGGTTTCTGCTTTTCTTATTAGTCTCCCAGCCTTTTTCAGCCTCCACTTCTCCTTGTGAGCTCCCACAGGTGTTCAGCCTCTGCTTTTCTCTCAGACTGCCGCCCCCTCAGCCAGCACATGATATTCAAACCCCCTTAAGGTCATGAAGTTGTAAATTCCCTTTCCAAACAACAGGATCTCACCTTGATATGCACATTCATACTCTGATTTCTTCTACACCCCAGCTGACCAGAAACACTTCAGCATCCATCCTGACATCTTGCAGTGTTAACAGCACAGTTTTATGCCCAAGGAAACATGCTGGCTTGTTTCAGGAACTCCAATCCTGCTAGGAATCTCATAGTACTATAGAGTTTATTGTTTTAACGGAGTTACAAAAGCAAAACATGAGAAATCCTGAGATGGTAAAAATCAGTTTCACACAGATGCTCTAAGCTTTGCTGACAGCTCCATAAGCTGCTGTTCCCAGTTCCTATCCCCCAGCTTTCTGGATAGATCAACAAAATTAAAGCTGTGTATTCCCACATTCCCACAGGGTGCTGTGATCGGGCACACAAAAAACACACTCTGCATTGCTGAAGAACTTGCTTTTGACCCCCCCCTCCCACCTACAAGAGCAAACAAATTCATGCACAAATAAAATGAGGATTTAGCAAGTCACATATTTTGTATTTGCCTTCATTTTCACAGAAGGCTTTAAGTTTTCCTCTCTATTTTCAAATAAAACTGTGCCCCAAAAGTTTGTGACTTACGAGAAATTGAAAATAAACATTTTGAATATACTAGTCAAAATGTAGCATTTTGTTTACTTGAGAAATGTGGTAGTTACTTTTTTGGTTCTTTTTTGAAAGCTGTAACAGGTTTAAGAGCAATACTTCACTATCCATTACTACACTTTTCCAGGAATCATGTTGCTCTGAATCCTCTCTTTCAAGTTACAATATTTTTTTAGTGACACAAAACTTACTAGTTCTGGAGGGGAAAGAAAAAGGACTGACCATAAAATTCCGAAATGCAGAAATTCAAAAAGAAGATTTGAAATAGCTTCAGAAATTACATTTTAAGAGTCCAAACCCTCCTCCCTGTCCCTTCACACAGTCAGCCACAGCTGCCCCCACTTCATTCCACCACGAACAAACCAATGGAAAAACCCATTACATTGCACTGTGTGCACTTGGCATCGTTTGTGCAATCACAAAAACCAACCAGGTACACAAACCCTGGCTGTTATAACCTTAACAAGTGTAATGGGTAGGAAAGCTGCCTGTAACACCTGGGAGAAAATCCTCTGCTAACAGAGAACAGCTAGAAAACTGCTCACAACTGAACCTCAGTGCTCACTTAAATGAGGCAAAACAAACATCTGTTTGGCTAAGTTCCGGTTCTGTTAAGAGAGAGAATTCCTGGCTTCCCAGTGCAAAGGTGTGGCTGTCCCTCCCAAGAGGCAATTTCAAACAGACTCCAAAAGTTCTAAGAGTATAAGACAACCTGTTATTTAAAAATAACAAGATGAGTGAATAGAGAACAAGGCTTTCTGGTCTCTAATTTTAAAGGTCCATCAAAACTCTAGAAAATCTCATGAATAATTTTGTGCAATAACCTTCCCTCTCCCCAGATTGTACCACTGGACACCTCTGCCTTTGCTGCAGACCAAATCCTGAATTGCAGAGGCATTACTTGCAATGCAACAGTGTGCAGTGTTGCAAGTATGTATCAGGTTTTGCTTTTTTAAAAATGTTGATTATATTGCCCTGTCTTGTAAAGCACAGAACTGCATATTTCAGTTATAAGAGTCAGCAAACAAGTCTGGCTATTGAAAGTCATTTCCCTGAGTAAACAATGACTTAGTGTGGGCTGTATAATGTCCAAGTTATTAGTTACTGTTAGTGAGTTCAAAAAACCCAACTCACAACACTATTACAAAGACCTGCTTCAGAATGGAAAATAGCTTTCCTCCCACTTCTATAGTTCCAGTTATACTGTTTCAGTGGAATTTAATCTTCTAAAAAGCTACAAAGACCACTATCTCTTTATTATATAATTGGACATTGACTTAACTGGACCCTTCAGCCATGAACAATATGCACAGTGAGATGGCTGAGTTTACCCTCTTTTCTGTTCCCAGTTTGTCATTGTAACTTTGAAGTAAAGTGATTCTTTCCTGGACAGGAATATCCCGTCCAGACCAGGCAGTAGCTGGCAATGAAAACAGACATAAAGACAACCATGAAATATTGAGTATATGATAACGAAGAAAAATGCCATCGTAAACTCACCAAAATCCTCTGACAACACTGCTCTCTTGAATTACAGCTCTTTCCATAATCCTTCTCTTCATCATTAAGATGGTCAAATACACCTGGTGATTGTCAGCTGGCATAAGGCCCCAGGGATCACTCTGGCTGATGAAACACAGCCTCAGCTGCTCAGGCACAAGGGTTTCCTCCCTGCAGTTTTAGAGTCCCTCCCCAAAAGGGAGTGGGTACTGTCTGAGATCAGAAGCACATCGCTGTGGTGAAATCTCTGCTCAGATTTATGAACACTACAAGGAAATACAGAGTAAAATAACAGAATCACAGAATATCCTGAGTTGGAAGGGATCCACAAGGATCATCAAACTCCTGGCTCTGCCCAACAATCCCACCACGTGCCTGAGAGCATTGTCCAAACACTCCTTGAGCTCTGTTAGGTTTGGGGCCGTGACCACTTCTCTGGGGAGGCTGTTCCAGTGCCAACTGCCCCCAAGGGGAAGAACTTTTTCCTGATATCCAACCTAAACCTCCCTTGACTCAGCATCCCAGGTCCTGTCAGTGGTCACCAGAGAGAAGATGTCAGTGGCTGCTCCTTCACTTCCCCTCAGGAGAAAGCTGCACACTGTTGTGAGGTCTCCCCTCAGCCTCCTCTTTTCCAGGCTGAACAAACCAAGTGACCTCAGCTACTTCTTATGACTTCCTCTCCAGGCCTTTAATCATCTCCGTAGCAAACTTTGTGGCAAACTTTTACTAGAAAAGTGCCCCCAAAACAAATTACCAAAACAAATTTAAAGGCACAGCCTTTTAAAGCAGCTATAGCTTATACTGGACAGTCTGCATGCAACCAGCAGGCTGAGTGCCATCATAACTGTGTCAGGGAGGACTTTTTTGTCATTCATAGACTGTCCATTTCCTGGCAATTATCACAACACATTTTGACAAGACATTCTTTGCCACCAACAATGACACTGCCCATTCAGTAACAAAACTTCCCCGTGACTGCAGGCTGCTGTAGCTTCCAGCTCCAGGACCTCACTGCCCAGAAGGCAAACAGTGCAGCACTCCAAAGGCACTGCCAAATGCTAAATTCTACGTTCGTTTATTATCAGCTGCTGAACTGAATTACAGGAAGGGAGGTGGCCAAGCTGGACTAAGGTCAACGTACCCGTCAAAGGGTTGTGTGTCCCAGGGAAGCACAGCTTAGCTGGACATTCACATGTGACCAAATGCTTTCCTAAAGAAAAAGGCTGCCAGGGAGAGCTATCCATGCGTGCATGAAGGGCGCGGGAGTTCTAAATATCAACCTCTATCGCCTGCCAGCACACAAATTAATATAGGACAGGCCACACTGGAGATATATAGTAATAGAAAAGGTACCAGCCCTGCTGCTCCTTGGTGTATTTAAAGTGTTTAAATATTTTAACAACATAGGACAGGGCTTTAAGGAACATTAGACCTTCCACCCCCACAGAACATGACTCAGTTGCAACAAATTACTTGGTATTTGTCCACTCAGAACCTTCTGCCCTAACAAGTTTTGTTAGCCTTTCCCATTTACTTACGTCTTTATTAATGCTTTCTGGGAAGAGCAGGCCACTCACCCCACTAAATGATCAACAAGAAATATACAGAGGAGGGCACAAAATACATAGCAGGGTATGTTCCAGAAGAGAGATCACTAACTCAGGCACAGAGAGGCACAGTACCAGTGGCTCCCTCCAGGCAGAAAAGAACTGCGTTACAATCTCAGAGAAACACAACCCATGCAAACCTCACCCACTAGAAGAGATGGCAGAGAGTTAGATGTATGGTTTCTCTGGAAGCCAGGGACAGCAATCCTAGGCCAAGCCAACCGCAGTCACACAGCAGTAAAGCAGTATATAACACAGGAAAAGCCCAGGCAGAAGACAAACACACACTGTAACTGCAATCACTTTATGCCAGCACAAAGCATTGCTGCTACCAACAGGGCAGTTCCCACCCGATCCCAGGCTTTCCTGCCTCTGTGCAGATATTGGTGCACTCACATAGTGGGCTGGGCTGGGAAACTCCTCCAGATAAAACCCCTGTTTGTTTGGCCCACTCAGTTTTGATTTGGATCAGTTCTGAAAAGTTAACCACATTTGATTGTCATCGATACAGGTAAGCCAAAGCACAATACAGATGGTTTTCCCCACAGTAATATTTTAGAAACACACAAATAAGTCTTTATATACTGTCCTTTAGCCTGTATGAAAGGACAAGTGACTTAGCTACATTTGCATTACTTACAAAGGGCAGTAGAACACACCAGCCTCAGAAAAATCCACTGCACTTCAAGTTCCCTCCACCACCAGTAACATATCGCGTTTTCCCAAATACACATCTGTCCTACAGAAGGTACTGGGTATCTGGAGGCACCCCGTGAATAGCCCTCACTCATTATTTTCCAAACTGGCAGGCAAAGGGCTCCAGCCCGGTGATCCTCAACATTTTACATGCGGGAGCTATTCCAACCTGCCAGGTAAGAGCACTCGGCCAAGGGAGGGGGGCAGTGGACTGAAACACAGGAGTAATAGTTTAAACCCTGCTCTGGGTCTGTGGCAGCTGCTGCAGCTTGTTTCTCCTGCATTTGGTACAGACTGTCCCTTTTGACAAGGGTAGAGGAATTTGTCTAGTTCCTAGAAAGCACGTGGTTCCCAACAAAGTAATAAGAAACACGACCCTTCAAACAACAGAAAAATCCTGAATATCTGAACAAGACTAAGACTATCTTACCTTTGCATAAAGTTAGAGCTTATTCATAGAAAGACGCACCATATTTAATGTTATTGAGCATTTTTGGCCCCCAGTTCTTTATTGGCCTTCCTCCAGTGGGCTGAGATCAAATTAAAAAATAAATTTAAAAAAAGTTTTCTACCTAGCTTGAATTATTTTGTCGGGATCTATGTAAGTGCTTGCACAATTATTATAAATCCTTAAGATGTACCATAAATTACAAGTTTCTTTGGCATTAATTACGTGAAAGAGAACAGAAACTACCCACTGTGGATCCTGAGTCACAGGGAATCTCTCCCTCCCTTAGTGTGTTATGATTCATATCTTTTTTCCTTAAAAAAAAAATCCATGCTTTATATCATGATAAATTAGGACAGCATGTGTACAGTCTGGCACTCCATTGGTCCTTGCCAGGCAGAAGACAAGATTCATATTTATACAGCCCCTCCCTAAAACACAGGATTATATCCACTATCAAAACTGAAGTGTCATGACAGTGATTGACATATCAGGGCCTACAGTAAAAATTAAGAACTCATCACTTCCTTAAGCCTTAGGCAGTTTCTAAAGGAGTTCTGAAAAGGTGCTGACAACCAGTATTGTCTATTGCTCATAAAGGAGACGAAAGAAAAATGCCTTTCTTTCCAAGTACTGAGATGTGGTTCTGCTTTCATGGCTTGTCCCACCAACCAAGCAAATTTTTTCATCTGTCACTTTCTAAAACTAAGCAGCTGCCATGTACAAGTATAGTTCCAGAGAAGCCTTCCACCTCAAGCAACTGTTAAGAGAATGATTAAATACCCTGTATTGTATCTCAGAATCACTTTCCCTCTGTAATTCTCCCAACTACAAGAGCGCAGCTCAATCCAGTTTACTTGGAAAATTCAAGTTACTAGCATGAGTTGCTCATTCAGCCAGAGTCAGATTCCTTCCATGAATCACTGTCGCTTAAAGCAATTAACTCTAGATATATTAGAACTGGGAAAAACTGGCAAGGAAAGTAGCACAAGAGACAGGGACTCCCCAAATCTCAGGGGAGATTCAGACCTGTAGTCTACGCTGGAGAAGTTATGGAGTTTGACAGGATCTCCACCTGTAAAAGAGGGCTAAATACACCGTGCTTTCTTCAAGCTTTTAGGCACCTGTGCAAGCACAAGCAATGAAGGAAGAATTCTTCCCACCTCCACGTCAGTACTATGCAGGCGGGGCCGATCAGCAGCACGCACACAGCCGTAACTCCAGTTAGGGATGGACAGGAAGCCCGTCTCGAGCAGGGTAAGGCAGACACCTCGAACCCTGGCCCTGTCACGGCCACGTTTCAGCTCGGAGCAGCCGCATGCTGCGCCACACCCTGCCTGGCTCCGGCTCCGGCTCGGCTCGGGCTCCCCACGCGAGCGCTCAGCCCGTCCCGGACCGGGCGTTTGGGACGCGATCAGAGCAGCGTTACCGGAGTCGGCAGCGTCACGGAACGGGAGGGAGGGACGGAGCAACTGCTCCGGGCTGCCCGAGCCGCGCCGTGCCGCCGCAGTATGCCGGCTGCTCCCAGACGGTCATTTGTTTCTTCCGTGGAAATTTTTAAGAGTTTCCCGGAAGGACGCCGACTCCGGGGAGGGAGGACGCCCCAGTCGCGGCTGCTGGCCCGCCCGCCCGCCCTGCCCGGGGCGCCGTCCTGCCCCGCGGGTGTCCCCGTCGCCGCCGCCGCCCGAGCGGGGCCGCCCGCGGCCACGTGCCCGAGCGCCAGTGCTGCCGGCCGGGCTGCGGTCACGGCCACCCCCGGCGTGGCCCGGCCCCCGCCCCGCTCACCTGCGCTCGGGGCCCCCGGACGCGGCTCCGGGCCCTCCGGCGGCTCCGCGAGCGCCTCGGCGCCACCTGACCTCCCGGCCGCGCCGCGCCGCGCCGCCAGTGAGCATGTCCGAGCGCCGGGCATGCGGGGTGGTGCGGGCCGCTGCTCCGCCCTCACCTGCGCGGCGCGACACGGACACGGACACCGCCACCGCCCCCACCTGCGCGACACGGACACGGCCACCGGCACCGCTCCGCCCTCACCTGCCGTGACACCGCCATCGCTCCGCCCTCACCTGCGCGACACGGACACGGCCACCGGCACCGCTCCGCCCTCACCTGCCGTGACACCGCCCCTGCCACCGCCGGCGTTACACTGCCCGGCACAACGGCACCCTGCTCATGAGCTTCTCCACACAGCGGTTCCTGTTGCCTTGAATGGCAGACGCACCTGTGTCCTCCAGATGGACAAGATCAACCTCGCACATGGATGGTAATTTTACCGTTCCCTCCTCGCTGGCGCCTGCGTGGGGGAATCGGCAAAAGCGCATCTTCCTGGGAAGTTCCCTCTGGAGTGATTTCCCCAGAGAGGGAGTGAACTTCACCAAGTTCAGGTAACCGTCCACTCAGAGCAGCAATACACAACCTGGTTCATCCCACAGGTGTGAAACACCGGAGGCAATCTCCTCAGGATATTCTGCATGACTGAACTCCAACAGCCTGAACGACACTGAGCTGAAACAGTAAAGCTCTGCCCTTGCCACTCTTGCAACAGTTCAAAGTCTCTCTAAGCCTCTGTTAAAGCACAGTACATGAGAAACGACAGTGCTCTGGCCATCCCTGCAGCACTAACAGCAGTTGGCAGACAAGACTGCTGTTCTCAAGATAGCAAATTATCATTTTATGGCATATTAATGAGTATTTAAAACTTTTTAGAAAGCTGAACTGATACTTTTCTCTCTCTCGTGTCTTCCCCAGGACCCTGGCACATGCTATTTGGGGATAGGATTTGAAGGAACCATTTCCCCTGGGAAAGAAAATTCAGTCCTGCCTGTGTCCCCTACAGGAATTACAAGTCTGTAATGCCACTATCTCCTCTACCAACAAGGCAGAGAAAGCTTCAGTGAAGTGAGGTGATGCTACCTGACAACTGTGTAACCACACAGTAAATGTCTCAGCTTATTTTCAGATTGAGTTCTAGATTAGTCACTGGACAGACAATGCAAGGAAACGGGAGCAACGTGCACAGATGTGCACTTCAGTACAATGGCTCTACCAGAGCTGAAGATCTGTTAAATAGCTTTTAGCTACTTTTACACATTTTAAATAGTTTTTACAGTTTCTTCCCTGAAGACTCCTCTAATTAAAAATACATAAATCCAGTTAGAAAATATTCTGAAGCAAGCCACACAGAACAGCTGTTCTTTCCAAGAGAACTGAAAGTATTTTTAGGAGAGTACTGTGTCTTTCTTAACTGTTCATACCTACCACGTCAAACTAATCAGCTCATGGATTTTTCATTTGCTTACATACAAACCCTGAACCGGAGTCAGTAAGTCACAAGTCAGCAGAATAGCCAGTTCCCTGAGATATTCACAGCAGTCCGTTAATACATCCCCCTCCCACTAAATTCTGTGTGTGAACCTTCCTATAACATCCAGGGCATGAACCCAGTGACAGCATGGACAGCTGATACTGAAGAGGATCAAAAAACTCTCTTGAAAACTCTTTCCCTTCCTTTGTACTTTGAAGGTGCTTCCAGAATTCTGACAGAATTAAAACAGCCAGGCCAAACACCACCTGCAAATCACACCAACTTTGGTAACTACAGTATTTCTACGATAAATAAACTTTAATAATTTCTAAATTCACAGTCACTTCCATATTAACATTCATTGCTTCTAATTCCATCCTAGAGAAACTGTTCACAACATAGTTACAGTCACTCCAATGACAAACCAGTTTTGCAAACCTATTTTTGCACTAGACTTGCTCATTTCAGAGATAAGTAGGTTATTGTGTAACTCATAAAAGGGGAAAAAAGGAAAATAAAAACCAGGCTTACAGTCTTGCGTTCTCCACTGCGACTGACCACGCGGATGATTTCTCCTGTAGGAATACGTTCAATCTGCAGTTCCATTTTTCCCAGGAAAGTTAATCAATCTCTCTATTCTTTACGGATAATTCTGATTTTGGTGCATAGCAGAAGAACAGCTTGATTAACTGCAATCTTTTGTTCAGAACCCTGTTGTGAGAGGAAAAGATAAACCTCTGTATTTATACTAAGTGTTAGGTGTGAGCTGAAACAATTAAGTTCAAGACTAGTTTCCACTAATTACAATGTGCCACGACAGTTCCAAGAAGCCTAAATTTATGCTTGTGTTTATTGCTGCGAACTTGTTGATGTTCCACTTCACTCCCAGCGGACTTAGAAAAGTCAAGGCACTGTGGATGCTGCTTCAGAGGTATTAGCACGAAACTATCACATGGCAGACTTCAAAAATCTACCATGAGATTTTATGGAGAAAAAATTCTTCATCTTTGCCTCCAAGAGGGAAAACAATAGAAAACACTTATTGGCCCCATCGTGACTACCGGAAATTCTGCAAATTGCTGCATAATGAAATCATTATTAATTGAATCCTTGAGTAGCTAACTAATCATGACAAAGGAAATTAACCTGCATGTTACTGCACAAAAACTCCTACTACAAATATGAGAAAAATACTCTGGTGCACACTGGTTTAAGTGCAATTACAGAGCTTTCAATGGTCATGCCATCCATTAATGGAGTGGCCAGACCTTTCACCCCCCTCATACACCCCTCCAAAAGACATGCAGATATCCTGCCTGTGACTGGGGGAGGAAAAAAAAAACCAGTCTAAATTCCGGGTATTTTAAGACTTGCTGATAGGAGACAATTCTTTCTATCTTTTTGGAAGAGCCAAATTTGAATTTTCAACTCTGCTACGAACCAACTCCAAATGGCAATGCTTGTCAAAAAACCTACCTACTTAATAAGATCAAGATGAGACTGGATGTGGCACTCAATGCCATGATCTAAAAAGCACAGTTGGATCAAGGGTTGGACTTGATGATCTCAGAGGTCTCTTCCAACCCAGTTGATTCTATGATTAACAACCACTGGTCACTCCAGAGCAGACAGACAGCACCATTCTATTCAGCAGCTGAAAAGAAATGGCCTGTCACTATTCTGTGTTTCATATCTGGTATTATTCTTATGCTTCCCTTACCTGTTGTATACAAGATTGTTGCACTCCAGCAATTGTTGCCTTGAGCACTTACTTTGCATACAGGGTTCTACTAAAAAAGAGATTTTATCACATTTAAAACCCCCCATCACTATCGCTTCCCTAAACAAAACCACCCTATTCTCAGTAATCTGGAGCAATACCCAGGCTGTCTTATCTCCCCTTCCTACGGAGAAAAATCACAAAGACTAGTAGTCTAGAGCACAAGAGCTGTGAAACTGGAATGGCTCCCACAGTGTAGATACCAGAATTATGTGCAAAAAAACTTCTGAAAATGAGACCTTGGAAGTGGAAGATGGTGGTTTCACTGTAATAAAGGGAGGTGGGACATTCATGCACAAATCAATGATTTTTCTCAAGTTGAAGCAATTAAACAGACAAGTTCAGTGCAGTTCCTGGGCAGATCATTTTCCAGAGTAACTGTACTGCACAAAAATTGCTTCATTTTAATCACATTCAAATAGCAAATCCCTAGGCTGAAAGAGCCATTGGAAGCTCCCTGTTAGTAACGCAGAGTTCTCAAAAAAGAGTTCGCTTCCTCTCTCAAGCTAGAGCTAATTCAAGCTTTGTTCAACTGGCCTTTCTCCTGCAGTGTATTAAATAAGACAAGTTCATCTGAGTGTCACTTAGTGTCCAAGAGCAGAGAAGGAAGTAGTGGTAGTAGAAACAATAGTCTTTATCAGAACGTATTTTTAGGGTCTAACAAACACGCAAGACATCTTAGAAATATTTCCTGTTTACACGGAGCTGTACTATCTATGTGCAATGATACACTGCACATCCTGGGGTTAGCCAGGAACCAGAAATATATGAAAAGCTAAATGAGGCTACACTGGACAACATTCCTTGGTAGACATATTTCCTATTCTAAAATAAGTTCTCTAACACCAGGGAATTCTGAAAAGTTACACTTAAATGGAAATTATTTGAATACAAATTTATATTAAAACATGCAAAATTTAAAATACGAAGCATAATGTAGCAGATCTTTCACAAAGACAAAAATGACACCTCAAATCACACTATAAAAATTCTCTGTGAAAAAGTGAAATTAGAAGAACCTGTTCTTAAAGAAAGAAATTTAAGCATCTGTACATTTTTACACAGAAAACATCAAAACCTCCTCAATGGGGCAAGGGGGACAGAAAATGCAAAACAACAAGCACGTTCAATACCAGATTCATTGAAATAGGGGAAAAAAATAGATGAATCTGCTTTGTCCAAAAGAAAAGTAGCATTTGTCCTTGTCCTTCTTTCACAGACCAAAGCCCTACAATGTACGTTGTTATTGACTGATTTCCATTCTAAAACACTGTTGTATCTCTGCAACAAACATGACCAAAGTTTCTTGGAGAAAAGTTGCCATGCACAAATTAATGCTCCCCACCCAAACCAGTATGCTTATTCTCAAATCAACTGAGGCCATGTACAACACTTCACTGCCAGAATTTATTTTAGAGGTACATGAAAAGAGAACACATGAGTATAAAAACATTTCCAGTGATTATAACATCCAATTAAAAGTGGTTTAAGAAAGCTAAATTTCATCACAAATTGCATCATTACAGGTCATGGAATAGTTTGAAAAGCTACCACAGGTAACAGTAGTAAACAAAAATGCCTCTGTGTGCGTAATACCAAAGAAAAGAAGTACATTCCTGTGCAGCATCCTACAAACAAGCAGTTCCAATCCCAGATGCCATGGGCATTTTCAGTAAGTCCTGTGGTTCAAAGGATTAGTTTACAAAATGCAGCTTCTGTGTCCAGTGACAGAGGGTTATCAGAAAGGCTCTCAAGTATCTTGTCCCTGCTAAGCAGCTGCAATGGCTCCCCCTCTGAGCTGCTCCCAAACAGCAGATGCCCCTGCTGGGAAGAAACTGCACCTTGGTCCCCAAGAAACCAGCAGCTGTGGTCTGGAATTCAAAGATCACTGTTCTTTGGGCTCTCCACGAAATCTCCTTGAATGGAGTAAAGTAATTGCTACACAAGTGAAATCAGCACCAGAGGACAACTCAAGAACTGCAAGAGTTATTGCAATTCCATAGGGATTTGTTTGATGCCCTAACTGCCATGAAAAGTCACATAGCTGAAAGGCTCAGTGCAAAACAAATTGTTGCGAGACTGGTACAAATGTGAAAACTGTTTCCAATGTTGTCCTAAAGTGTAACAGGAATGTACAAACTGTAAACCTCAAGGCAATGTTAATCCATGCAATCAACACAGTATCCTCTGAACCTGCCCTCACCACTCACAACTGGGAGCAGTTGCCCACACCAAGCTTTAGGCTGAGACAAGGCTAAAACCGACAGAGGCCAAGTGTTCCTAAACCCCACTGCAACTCCCTAACCAGATAAGCTGTGTTAGAGCTTCCACAGTGTGCAAAGACACCTGGACCTCCAAAGATTTTATACAGTGAATGATACAAGCAAGTAACTGCAAAACAAACATCCTTATCAAGGTGTTAACTTTCTATCTCAAAACGATCCTGAAAAAAATAAGGCTTTGAGGAGAAGAAGAGCAAAAAGGAATCCATTCAGTTCTGAAGCAGCATTCCAGCATAAGCACATCAACATCCTTTGCTCTTCCACTTGGAACAAATTGCTCTTTCCATCCCTAACCACCATGACAGTGATTAGTAACTGACTCCTCTTACCACATGGGTAGCTGGCAGCTTTGTATCTACAACATGGGAGACTCAAAAGTGCCCTTTTCCAGCACTGCAGTCTGAGATTCTGTGCAATGTTGGTGCCTCCTCATATCCTTTCCAAGTGTCAACATTTCCTCATCAAGTAACAAAACCATTTCTGAAGTTAACTACCTTTCAGGTCCCTAAAGGTACC
The DNA here is from genome assembly GCA_035583235.1 of Hafferia zeledoni. Taxonomy (NCBI): domain Eukaryota; kingdom Metazoa; phylum Chordata; class Aves; order Passeriformes; family Thamnophilidae; genus Hafferia; species Hafferia zeledoni. Next base: position 5,286,990 of record JAWWEV010000049.1, on the reverse strand, counting down.
TAAAGTTTCTTATTCCATGTCTACCCTGAAGTGCACAGGATATAGTAAGGTCTAAGCATCACTAGAAAAACAGAAATTTTAAAACTGATTGCTATATAAATTGAAGCAATTTACAATTTTTGTAGCACAGATTCTGCCAAATGCTTCATCAGCCATGGGCTGCTCACTTATGCTAAAGCATTTCTCAACTTCAGCAATTTCTTTTAGAAATTGTGGGATCCTGGTTAAGTCCAAGCCAGGGACTGGTATAAAAATGGGTTTATTTTACATTTTTAACGAGGGTGAGAAAGGCAATAGGCAAACTGCTTAATTGTTTTATAAAAGAAGAATTAAATCAGGAAAACGCATTTTGATAAATGTTATTTCGATTTGGAAAAGTTAGAAATTGATAATCCTGCAGAGTTCTCAGTAAGACATGAAGAAAATGATCTACCAAAGGGGACTTTACACATTTCAAAGATTTTGTTTTCATGTGACCTGTTGTCACATGTGTTTCCCAAAAGGTAATGAGCTTACATTTGAAAGTCAAATAAAATTTCAAAAGAAGCTAACTAGCCGTATCTAATAAATAATTTTTTAAAAATAACTTCATTTAAACTCAAAATTTGTAAATCAATTATTAAGTGGTTACAGCACAGTAAATAAAGCATCGTAAATAACATATTCTCTATGAAAAAAGGAACAAGCCTAAAAATCTATTAAACATCGCAACTTCCTTAGGTTAAATCATTGTATTAGAAATGTCTATCACCTTAAAACATACAGCATTCATTAAGTGCTATTTTTACAGTTTTCATCCAGTGCAAGAGAGTTACTCTCCCCGTAATAAAAATACGCATTTCCACAATAAATTATCTTTTATGAGCTTACAAAGTTTCTGAACAATCCTACCTGTCTTACTCCATCTTCTAAGAGTAAAAACATACAATCACTAAGACATAAAAGAATCATCTGACTCCTGAATCAGGACCACTAAATGCCCTTCCTGCCTTCAGACTCATCACATGATTCCAGATTGTCAGGTTTCTGCATCCAGCTGTTCTCTTCCTGTGTCAAATCCTTTTCTAGTGAAGTTCTGCTAGGCTGAATCTAGGAGAAAAACAAGTTAAAAAGCAAATTAACAACTAAAACCCACTGTTTTGCTCTGCACTATCAATATACCATTACATAGAGATGTCTGTCATACTTGCTAAAAATTGAGAAAATTAAAATTAAAAACAAATCCACTAAACTGATGCCAAAACACTGTGTGGTGCAAAAAGAAAGGCATATTGGATGTTGTATCTACATGTAACCAACAACCATCCTGCAGTTGCTGGTAGATAGTGAGCTCAGAGGCAAGAGAAAACTCTGCCACGTTTCTCACCAATACAAGGAGAAAAATAGGAATAGTAGCACTGAGATACACCAGCCAAGCCTAGTAACTGCATCCCCTAAAGAAATGGAGTGCCAGAGTCTTCCAAAATCCCTTCATCCAACAACAATGCAGAACTTCTATCATTACATGACAGCCATGATAGCATGGAAAATTACGCACAAACAAAATTACTTTGAAAAAAGCAGTGCTTGGTCACTTCATCTTCGTGCATGTTAAGTCATCCTTTCAGAAATTAAATGAAGCCAGTTAAACAAGTAACTTGAGTTCCAGCTGTACTGTCTTTCCCAAATTCAAACAACTAATATTCAGGAAACACTTCTGTGTAAATCTATCACAGAATGAAGCACAAAGAGCTCACTTACAATCTACCAGAAACCTGGCAGCATTCGATTTCTCATCTTTACAGAAACCAGGACCTAACAGGAGAGCCTGAAGTTCCAAAAGTGAAAGCTGAGAGAGAAAAACCTGCCTTATTTCACTGCTATGTGTTACTGTAACAGTTTCTCAAGAGTCTTTTAGCACATCTGATACCTTGAACTGTATGTTGTTTAACATTTCTTGTCAAGAGTTCCGACAAACAAAGATTTTAGTAAGGGATAAAAAAGCATCTTATCAGTAAAAATGTATTTAGAATAAGACATGACAGGGTCATACCACTTGATATAACCAAGACAAAACTACTCAGCCTTGAAGCTGTTCCAAGAAGGACAGATAACAACACGGAGGATGGGGCTGAAAGGGTGGTCATTCTGTGACCACCGACTCCAACTCGGGAGGCACAGTGAGGGTGGGACGATGGGAGGTACAGCTTTGAGGCTGGGTGTAACAGATGAGGTAATGTCCAAATATTGTAATTAGGGACTGAATGTTGTAATTAAATGACAGTACAGTTGTAACACCTATGTAGTTCAGCATGCACTCTTTGGAAAATATTCCTGTGCATCCAGCATGCCGTAATCAAAAAGTGCTCTGTGCTTTCTAACACTCATAAAGAGGCTTAGAGAGCTATTTTCTGGCTTTTAGGTATCACATCAGCAAATTCTTTCATGGGAAATTAGCCAGGATATATCATTTTTACAATTCCTTCTGCTGGCACCTCCCTCAGGATTGACACAGTTGCACACATCTATGTTCAGATACATATGAAAGCAAAAGAAATTAAAAAGATCACATCAATATTAATCAAAGCTTCCAAATATTACCTGAAAAGGCTCGCTGATACCAACTATCGACTGCAAGTTATTGCTATAATAACACAGCAAAAATTCTCCTCCCATATTAGGTATTTCTGTAGCACTCATGTAAACCTGGCAACAAGGATAAGAACAGGCAATGAGTAATTTCTACAAAAAAAGAAGTTTACAGAACATCAGTCTCTGCCACTCAGGACACCATAAAAATCAGTATGTACTATTTATAAGCAGGTTTTAAAATGTAAACTAAAAAGGATGAAGACAGAAATAACTCATGAAACCATCTGAAAACTAAATCAGGGAGGAAAATTAATATCTTTCACCATGTTAGTTGGTTGACTTGGTTAAATGAGAAGACAGAAGAAACCCAGAGTGGCTGGACGTGAAAGGCCAAGGCCACAGCACAGTACAGAGGGAGCTGAGCTGCCTCCTGGTGGCAACGAGCTGCTGTCTGAACAGCAGAGCAAAGCACCACCTCGGTTTGGGCCTGACCTTAATACCCCCGTTCCCAAACTGCACCCCATGGTATCCTGCTAAAACAACGTTCATAGTGCTTAGATTTCTAAGCATAGTGATAGGAAAACATGGTATCAGAGAACTTTTGAGCTTCAGAATATTTATACAATACAATTTGGGAGTTTGTTGTAAACTCAATGGCAAAATCTCTAACAAAAAAACAACTGCTTTCCATTGTTGTCTGGAAAATCTTATCCACACTTGCACTCATCCTGTCCCAAAAATTAAATTTCAATTTCTGTTTGTTCAGATAAACATCTCTGGAAACACACCATTTGTGTGTTTTGTATTCATTTTGTATTCAAAACAAGTTTGGTTTGTTCATTTAAGTCACTTTAGGTAATCACTACTAGAAAGCTTTGTAATAGACAGCAGTTTTTAAAGGGGGACATAAACATTCAATAGTCAAAACAAAAATTCCAAGACACACCAATCTGTAGCTCTATGAGATACCTGGAATAAACTGTGTAAGTAACATGAGGTAACTATAACCAAAATATCACAATAAATATCTAGGCTACATTGAGCAACTAGGACAATCAAGAGGAAAAAATGGCCAATTACTTACTTCAGTGGCAGAAACAGATCAAAATATAAAATGACAGTAGTTTTTAATACAATGAAAAGTCACTACAGGAGTAAACTCCTTTTTCATCAATTTCCTTAAGCAATATGATCACACCCGAGAAGGTGTACTAGACTACCAGAAAATCACTATGAATTAGGAAAAGGGATTTTAAACACTAATATCGCTCCCAAGTAGCTTCCACTGGGAAAGAGGATACAGAACCCCCAAGAGGAAGGGAATCTGGAACAAACAGACCTTCAATGTTACTCTGTGGGAAACTTCATTAGAAAGAAATATAACTGACTTACTTGTTTACTGTCTTTGTTAGAAGAAATTTCATCATCTTCTACCCAAGCATAAGTAACATAGTCATTCACATGCCTGAAAGCCACCTGCAGAGAAGGATGCAAACCATCAAAAAACAAAACATACTATACAGAAAACTCAAAGTTGTGAGAGCTGTTTACTACTTCACTGAAGTAATTAAACCAGTGTACTTTCAGGATATAACATTGTGGGGGCACACACAAATCTTTTGTTTCTGAGAGAGCGAGTGCTCTGTTCTCTCACCCTTCCACTAACTTATTTTTCTTCTTTGCTACATAAATCTCTTGAACTGTGACAACAGGGGAGGACAACTCCTTTCCACAGCTTCTGCAACATTTTATTTAAATAAATGATCACATTATCTTAGAAGAGAATCTAAAGGGTATGAAAGAACTCACATGCTATGGAACTAAACTGTCAACATACAGAAACTAACGGTAATCAAGGAGACAAAACTATTTCAGAGAGTTCTGCACTATCAAGAATCACAATGCTCTAAAAGCACCAACTCCCTCCTCTGGTCATATTCAGCACCTTTCTTGACGAGCCATGATACACTAACACTACCTTGAAGAGCCCAATCCAGTCCCAGGCGCTGCTCGGGAATTCCGGCCCCGCGGAGTAGCGGATGGTGACATCACGCTCTGCGCTCCACTCGCCCTCAGGATTCAGCACGACCAAAGGGACCAAAAGAAGAGGCTTCAACTAGACAAAAGACCAGATTTTAAAGTCAGTCAAATCTGTCACTCTTTCAGATATTCTTTTCAAGTTATTCTCTGCCACACCTGCTGTGGGACTCCTAAATGAATGGAAACAAACTGAAACCAGTTTGCTGCCAATAATCAGAATGAAACAGAGATTTTGGTTTAGAAAACCAGATTCCGTATGGCAACCCTTAGGAAAATGAACTTTTTCTTAACAACATAATTGGGAAAGCACCTCAAGCCCAAAAGTTCCTGTAACAGGTTTGTGGTCACTGATGCCATAGCTCATGTGACTGACATAGTTATTCAAAGTAACAGAAATAGTCTGTTCTTCTTCAGAGAATTCGCCTTCTTTTGATGCATCCTGGCAGAGATTTTTCACTCTCCAAAGAATTCTGTCGGTCCACGCTGGCTTTCTTTTCTTCTCACTACAAAAACAAAAGGTAAAAGTGAAATGAGAAGACAAAAGCTATGAACACTGTGCAAAATCTACTCAAAGATCAAAGACTGTCACAGACATATTAGTAAAAGAAGGCAATCACATCCAAGCTTCATTTTACAGCTCTGTTCAATATGCTTTTACAGCTGACATTTCCTCAATTTAAACTCATTTCCATTTCCCACAGATCAGTTTCATGGGTTTCTGAAAGAGCAGTAAAATGAAGAGGAGAAGGGCATTTCAGTAGGTTAGTTGGCTTCATACAGGAAATGATACTTTCTCCTAAAAAAAATATGCAAGAACAATGAGATAATACAGCAACTGCCCCCAGCTTCAAATGCACATATATTCTGAGAAATAAGGGCCTAAACATAAGGAATATGTAGGAAGAAAGTGATGTTTGAAATTATTCAAGATATTTGAGAACAAGTTTATTTTAACAAAAAAAATGGAACAAACTTAGTGTAGTTTACGGTAATCACAGGTTCCACAGCTTATTTAAAAGCTCTAAATTGCACCAGCTTGCACTGCAAGTTTGCAAGCTATTGGTGGTTCGTAACAATAGGCTTTCAAAATTGCATGATCAAGAAAGTTGTGCCTGCAATTGTGCTATACATAACGTTAATCATAATGCAGAGTTTCCTTCTATACCATATCAGTAACAACAGAAAACATCAGCCTTTCATGGTTCTCTCTGCAGTGGGAGGAAGACTTAACAGCAACTCTCTGCTCTGTATGGATATGTCACTTGTAACTGAAATGGAGAAAAGATCATACCCTATGGAAGAGGAATTAGAATGGACCGGATTGAGTTACAAAAGTTAATGAGCAGGATATGTAAGGAAAACTGTCAGTTTAATAACTCTGAATATCAAACCAATGCCATTTAGTTCAACATTTAACTTAATTTTGTTTTATCTCTTCCCATATGCAAGTCTGACTCACCTTAGTAAGGTGGAAAGATTTTAAATGACTAAGGGCCCTTATCCCCTTTACTCCAGTAATTATATAAACTGACAGAAATCTTTATGAGCTGCCATATGTCTGCTCTGCTGTGTAAGAAAATACTAAAGAAACAGCTTAAATTAATACAATCGCTATTTTAGAGAAAATATCGTATTAGATGGGAAATAAACTCTCAACATTCACATTGAAAAAGTACCAAAGGTAACAAAATACTGTGGCTTTCACTGAAAGCACACTTTTCAGGGGTGCTTGCCCTGGGGGTCTGCTGACCACTGCCCATTTGAGCAAACTATGTCTGCAAGCTTGGACAGCGGCAGAACACACACAGGGTCTGTGTATCTAAGGCTTTTTTGTTAATTGGATTTACTGCTGGTCTCATTATGGATCTTTACACTCAATTAGGGAGCAAAATGTCTTTGGACCTAAAGGAATAAGTTTCCAATTTTAAGTGCAACAGCAGAGTAGATAACACTACAGCTTTCAGACAGGTTCAGAAAGTCCCTAAAGAAAATCAGCTGTCATCTGATTTTCAAATATTTCACAAAAATCAAAGCAAAAGCTCAGAAGGAGCCTTGTTTTGATTCTGAAATATTTATGAAACTACAAAATTCAGAAAGTTCTCTTCTTACTTAAACCAAAACAGGGACTTCTGCTCTCTGGAAGTAAAGAAAAAGATCAGTACAAAACCCCTGTTTGGACAGGAACTTATCCTTCTGTTGAAACAAGAGTAATACTTAACAATAAACTTTAGCTCCAGAGAAAAACTTCAGAAACTTAAGATACTACATTTTCAACTCATAATAATCAGTAAAGACAAATTTACATTACCTTTCAAGTACCAGCACACCAAATAAATGGAGAAAACAAAAATGTCAATTACTCTTTTCCTTTTGCTCTTGACAACCAATGGGCACTTTGAGTATTAAAGAAAAAAAACAGAAGTGGCTTAAAGAAGAGCTCATTTATTCTGTAAATCCAGTCTTTCCAAAAAGGAAGCTGGGTTTTTTCATTACTTCCCTCATGCAACCAGCAGACTCCAGCTTCATCAGCCAGAAATAAATATTAATTTATTCCGACTTGAGCAGCAAATGAGCCTAAAAGAGTAGCTCAACAGTCCCAGTTACCCAGTACATTCAGGAGATGCAGGTTTGCTTACTGAAGTGATATTTAACCAAACACTACATTCACTCTCACATCCCATGTCCAAACCCAACTCATTATGCTTTTACCTTGTATCATAGACATCCGAGTAAAGGTCAAACTTGTAGGTGGGCTTAAACTGCAGAGGACCCTCTATGAATTCTTTAAGAAATGCTTCTGTCTTTTTTGCCATATTTAACTGCAGAAATAAAAAGTAATTTTTACAGTTTATGTTTAAAAATCAGAGCTTAAAGGGTGACTGGGAAAGCTCCTCCAAGAAGAATTCAACATCTCTGTCAGTGCAACATAATTGGAAAGGTAAATTCAGAAGTGCCTCTTTGTTACTGCCACAACTCTTGATGTGATCTGTCTACAAGTTTTGACGCAATTCTACTCAAAACAAAATCCCAAATAAAGTTCTCTTAAAAATACTTCTTGGGAGAAGAGGAGAAATTAAGGTGACAAACAACTGACAAGACACCAAGTTCTAAGAAAGTTCCAGTCAAACACAAGCATTGTAAATGAGTAAGAAACTAAACAAAAGCAGAAATAATTTGCAATTAATTGGGGCTTATGATTGAGAAGTGAGAGAGTGAACAGCTAGATCTGCTCCATCTCATGACTGCTCTGAATTTCTGCTCTTTAACAGAAATTAGAAACTCTAGAGGTAACGTTAAGTACCATGTTGTGTTTGTATGCATTAAAAACCAAACCAAACCTCCAGGCAGATTAAGACAACATACCTGGTCCTTTTCCCAGAGCAGACTGTAACGCTTGTTATTGATGGATTCTCTGACAAAGTGTATGCCATAATCTGCTATCCGGAAATTCAGATCTCCAAACCAGAAGAGAACACTTAAGAAGAAGAAAAAATAACAAATGCAAAAAACCAAGGAGCATTTATAGGAGTCCACTAACATAAGGGAAGAATTCAACAGAATATACGCCATTACACTAATTAGGTGCACTAATCACTTATATTACTTAATGCAAACAGCTTAGACACAAACATTAAGTAGTTATAGACAAGCTTACACAGTGACAACCTGCTGCTAAAACAAAAATTTGAAGTAATTGAAACAGTAAATTAAGTCCCTTGAATTGTTGCTGCTTGCTCATTACTGCCTGAGTATTAACTTCACCTGAGTCTCCTAAGGACTTGCATCTCCAAACATTTAACAGCTCTCTGAAGGATTTTTGGTCTAAGCAGGCTTTAGCTTCTAAAGCTTTCCTGCATGCTTCTACAGCCTATGTGTTAACTAATTGATGTAATTAAACACAGGAAGAGAAGAGTCTTGTAAAACAGACCTCCATTTTTCAGGTTATCTTTTCCTCACAGACTCAGCGTCAAGGCTGAAGGGACATTTAAAATAAAAAACAATGGTTGAAAATTCCAAACCCAAGACTCTTCAGTTTGTAAGTTCACCATATAATAGATAAAAAAATTGGGTGAACAACTCACTCATGATCCAAGGGACTTGGAATATTCTCTCCTTCAAACTGCATTTCCAGGATTTTCTCAAAGTCATCCAGGCGCTGCTCTGTATTCTCCATGTGGGCTGGCAAGTGGCAGTTCATGAAGCAAATCGTGTGACCATAGAGGGACATGCGAATGCTGACTCCTCCTTTGTTCCCCTGGGGTGGAAGATCAACAGCATTCCCTGAAACCACAGTCAATGCCTGCAAACGTAACTATTGACACCACCCACCACTTTTTAAATCTTGCTATTTAGATTTAAATCAATACAATTTCGTCCTACGTAAGTTGTTGCGTATCAGCCAATAAACTGGTAAAATTAGGCTCTGTGTAGTGCACTTGCACATCAAGTTCAGACAAATGAGTCTCACTGCTAGTCAGTTTATAAATTTTTAATTAAACAGTATCTCCTCTCTCCATCATGAAACCATTTAGAGGCACACACCACCACAAACAGCCAAGGCAACCAAGTCTCAGGCAGCCCCTTACCCAGTACCCATACAGGCCCGTGCGCATGTAGTGGGTGTGGATGCCCTGGATAAAGGGAAGGTGGCCGTGCTTCACAAAGATCAGCAGCAGCAATCCCTGCATGCGGACGGAGGAGAGCTGGAAGAGATGAAAGAGGGACTGGTCAGTTCCAGGGAGGTATTTGGAATTCCTTGGATTTACTTCACAGGAGCTTTTAGGTGAAGAACACCACAGAAGCCATGCAATTCCCTCGCCCAGCGTGGCCTCAATCCTGTGACACAGTAAATGCAGACACATTTCAGCGCTGTGAAGAACACATTCCTACAGCAGACCTCCCTAGAAACAAGTCTGATCAATCCCTCAATGAATTAACAGCTGTAACACTACATTACAAATCTGAAGTTGACCTCAAAACATGTACCTGCTAAAGCTCTTTAAAGACATTTACTTCTGCCTCATCAGCCTCGTTTCTATCTTTAAGAATCCTGTTCATGAAGGACCAAATCCTTTTCACCTGTAATCTTAATAGCTCACACCTACAAGTCCTCCAACAGCAGCAGGTTTTTCAAACTGAACCATCCTTCAGCAGACCACTAAACATCCTAAATGCCATTAAAACACCTAAAAAGCACAGCAATAAATTCTAGGCAGCTGCAAAAACAATGAGCTGCAAACAGCAGCAACTCCTGCCTGCAGTGCCTGTAAAAACTGATTTACCAAACAACTTCCAAAGCAAGGACACTCAGGCAGCACATAAGACACAGGATTTTTTGTGGTTTGGGGTTTTTTGTGCATGTGTTGAAATAGTTCTAACAAAGATGTCCTCCACTGAAAATTTATGGACTTTACCACGTTCCTGGCATGAGACACAAAATTCACTTTAAGTGTTTGTTTTAATGATAACAATTCAATTCAAAATACAGACATAGAAATGCATTAATTGTAGTTCAATTTTATGCTGGATTAACTTAGAAAAAGACTACATTAGAATAAAACATGCTGTTAAGAATAACACTGACTCTACTAATGCTGCAGAAGTACATACATTCAGCTCAAAATTTGAAACAGAAGTCCTCCTTTCTTTGCCTCCATATCTACACAATTAAATGACTTCAGAATATATGTTAAGGTTTCATTGTCCTTGAACCCAACAAAACACTGAACAGTGAAGGGATGGATTGCAATTACTGGATGATGCATCAATATTTCAGTAGCCAGCATTCTCCTTTCCATAATTACATTCATGAGATACCAGGATCTTCCAGTCTCTTTATTATGTGCTTGCTTTCATTCTGCTGTGGCCAGTCCCCAGGCACTTCTCAAGATCCATGTGAAATCCCCTCTTTCTGTAGGTCCTGGACACCGCAAGACAACGATCCCTCCTGTGCTGGAACTCGCACTGCTCCCCAGTACTTAGAGCCAAATCCAGCAATGCCCCTGGACAGAGGGAACACGATCCTGGGTGACAGAGTTCACGATGACCAACTTAGTGCTCTGCAAACAGACCTGTTACTGAAGTGATGGAACATCCCAAGGATGATATCCACCTCTCTACACCCACTCTCATCACAGGTCAGGCAAGGGAGAACTGCTCCGACCCTCCTCAGCCAACTCCCTGCTTCAGTCCTGGGATAACCTGTCCTTGCTGCCTCTTTTGACTTTGACCTGGCCTGACAGCTCCCTTCTACTGGAGCTAATCAAGTTCTGCTGAAAGCCATTAGGTGGCAGCCTCCATTCACTGCTATGTCCAAAATGCCACATTTATAAATTAGAATTCAAAACCAAGCAGGCATACCAGTGGGAATTTCTTTAACTGTCTGTATGCAGGGTCTGAATGACAGCCCACAGCCAGATTTTGAATGTTTATCAGCAATGACTTAACTAGAATGAACAATGTGGGTTTCTTCCTTTTTAAAATTTCCAGTGGGACCTTTGTTTTGTTTATTTGCAATTAAAGTAACAGCACAACTACTGAGTGTGATTAGCATGCAGATAATACAATCATCTCAGCAAAATCACCCTGAAATAATGCTTGATTTAGAAAATCGATACAACACTCAAAAGGCTTTTGATTTCTCTTTAATAGAGAAATTCAGGATGTCCTTCTATGTTTACTTTTTGCATTGTTAAAATAGGCAGTACTTTAGCTGGTCTTATGCCCCAGATAATATTGCTCAAAAAATCTTGTCATTTAAACTACTATATAATGTTACAGATCTTCAATTAAATCAGAAGTCCTCACATAAATACACATACCCCCTAAAATCCTGTTTAACTTACATGCAGTTTATTTTCATCTGCAAACAAATTGGAAAAAAAAGAAAAGGAACCTGGGATATTTATAATGCAAGACCACATTAGAAGCATCACAATACAGTTTCCCAATATTGCACAGAGCAAAAGAATTTTCAACAAACAAGAGAGAGGAAGAGTTATTGTGGCCACAAGAAATGTGCTGTTGAGTGTAAGTTCCCATGATATTTCATTTTAAATAATCTTCTTTTAGTCATGAAGACTAAAACTACAACAGGAGCATTTCTATTCATCACCTGGTTCTGCAGCACCTGCACTTGTCACTGTAGCCCAACAGCCTCTTGCTGTTTGTCATCCGAGCTGCAAAAGCACCAAAACTGCCCAGCTTTCCAAAGGAGACATGAAAAACCGTATGTCCAGTTTTTACTGATAAAACTAAGGACATCAGTATTAACAGAGAAAAACTAAAATTGCCCTTATCAACAAAGCAGGAAAACTGAAGTATGATGAACAATCACTTCTAATACACCTGTACCTACAGAAGTGAGTTACACCTGCAAAAAACACCATCAACTTATGTTTCACAGAGAATTTGAGGGAAAAACCCCGAGCTGGGTAAGACACTTTTCTTCAGTGCTGTGACACTGAAGAGATGTAAATAATTACCTTGATGTATCCCAAGGGAGACAATACAGTCATGAAGAAAATGCTCCACGGATCATCAAATGCCAAGTCAGACAGAAAATTTGTGATTCTTGAGTTCACCTCCTGTAAGCTGAATACATCACAATTACTCACACTGTATCAGTAGGTTTCGACACAATTCATACAACATTTGCAGAACACAGACCAAAACACCCTAGCAGACCTCTCTAAGCCTAAGTCAGAAATTCCTTGCAGTGCAGTTTCTCATTCACAAGCAGTTTAACCTACCCACAGGTCTAGCACAGCTACCGTGGAGAAAAACAACCTGAAGACAGAGTTTAAGGCAAGGCTAGGCTTTAGATAGGACAAATAATCTGAGTGTCAGGACTTCAAAATTTCAAGAAAGTTTGGAAAACATAATGGCAGATTGTGCCTAATAAGCTTGCACTGATTTCCTTAAAACATGCTGAATATTGCTTAACTTTCATATCAAAATGAACATGCCTTTACATGGTAACAAGAAAAACGGTGGCTAAAACATTTTGTATGTTTAGAAAAAAGATATTCTGCATTTGGTCACAAAGTAGCAGCAGAAAGGAGAGAAGCTTCTCCTGCAATAAATCACCTGTTTTAAGTTAGCACTTGGTTAGACTAACTAAGTTAGTCTTCACCTGCTGGTAGCGGCAGTGTTAAACCATGTCCCAGGCAGTGATTCTCATCACACAGTCCTCCCAGAACAGACCTGAAGGTGCTGAGACTTGGCAGTTTTGCACTAAACTTACAAAGCAAGTTCTTTAATATCTCCTTACCCTATAACGTACATATCCATAGTTGGGCCCAGTGAATTGAGCTGAAGTAAACTGGTGACATCAGGAGGTGGAGCAGCTGTGCCCACGTTCCAGGTAACTAAGTGTAGCCTACAAACAAACAAAAACCACAAAAAAGCAATGCTAAAATTGAAGCGTGGACAGGCAATCAACCCTAAGAACATTCTGATTTCCCCACAGAATTTCTGTCTACAGAAAACAAAGATTTTCTGTCACTTTTCGTCACTCAGAAATCCATTTGTCAGCAAGCCTTAAAGAAAAACCCCAATGCCACCACAAAAACAACCAACTGGAGGGAACGAAACCTGAATTCTTGCCACTTATCCTTCAGTTTTTTCCCCCAAATGAGGAAAGCTTCATCGAGCGTGCGAGACACTTCCTCCTGGATTTCCTCGTCGGAGCCGATGTCCTCCACGCACGCCATCAGGTGGGCCACTCTCTGCCGGAGCTGGCGGCGGCCGCCGGAGCCGGCGCTGCTGGTGCTGCCCGAGCGGCTGCGGGGGCCGGGCGGGCTCTCCCCCTCGGGCGGGCACGGCCCCGGGCACTGCCCAGCCGCATCGGGGGCCCCGCCGCCGGGGCACGACATCTGCTCGCAACTACAGCTGCCCTCCCAGCCACCGGCACGTTAAAATCCCAAGAATACAAAAACAGATGGATAAGGGTCTTCCAGATGAAGTTTTGGCTCCTGTGGAATTCAGGACTGCTGCTAACAAAACCGGGCAAATGTAGGTGCAGCAATGCTGAAAAAAAATCTCATTACCACCACACTCACTGGGTTGTTACAAAAGCTGCAATCACATCCTGCCACACACTGTGAATTGTTTCTTCATAATAGATTTAATGTGGTTAATTATATAAGCCAGAGATTTAAAAGAATTTGTTGCTGATTTGAATCAATCATGTGCCTGTCTGAAGGCAAAGTGAAATACAATCTCCAGCTCCCAAACATACCAAGTTCTGACGAAAACCAAGCAAAGTTACTGTTCCACTTGAGCATTGTCAGAAACATTTGCAGGTCGAAGAACTGATCTGTTGTTTCTTTATAAGGTGGTAATTTCAACATCAGAGCTTATAAAAAGAGATTCGTTTAACTGCCAGTCTTACTGTATGTCAGGCAGGCTTAAAAATATAACAAATGTTAATCTTCCATCCATCTTAAGGGCCTAAAAAGGAACTTATAAACACTGACAATTAAATAGCGAATCCCACCAAGGTGTCAATGTGTGTAGAAGAGCTGGAAAGTGAACGTGAATACCACAGTAAAATAGTCCATAGTTTCCCTCACCAGTACTTTCTCTTCGTAAGACTATGCTGAAGTAATTCAAAAGCTATCAGACCTAATTCTGCCATCAGAGTATCACTTGGGAACGCTCTCTAGCTATTAATTTTGAAAGATAATTACCAGATTAAACAAAACTGAAATAATATTGAAGCTCTCAGTCATTACTGACAGAAATTCAATTCCTCCAAGTGCCCAGTGACCACAGTACTGATAAGAACATAGGCTGCAGAAATGGAATTTACATCAAAAGCAAAAATACTTGAAAAAAATTTTAGGAACCTCCTTGATTATCCAGTTTCGCTGTAGGGCCATACAAGTACTGCCCACAGTCTGGCATTACCCAAATCTCCTCTCATATTTCCATCTGATGCCACAAACACAGTTTGTACCAAAGGGAAGATTCAACCCATGGCAGAGGCTCGGGACATGTTTAAGGTCTCTCCAACCCAAACCATCCCATGATCCTAAGAAACCCTTCTGGAGCAAAGTCTCCGAACACTTTCTACAAACACTGTCCTAAATACAAGAAACCTACTGAAGGCATTATTTAGTGTCACCGATTCCTCAAATAATTCAATAGCAGAGAATTTTTTAGGGTCAGAGTGTTTATAATACCACCTTCAGATGATTTTTAAGATCTTTGAGCAAATGTCAGCGTTTGTTGGTTTTGTTCTTTTAATTTTCGTGTCACGGAAGGTCACCCAGCTCCGCTCTAAGCAGGTTTCTGTGGTGAACCGAGCCCACAGGACACCGACACTCAGCGACAGTGAAGACACAATACACTAACACCGGAAAAGCAGAAGCCAAAAAATCTTCTCAAGCTCCTTCTTCTTCACAAAGCCCGCCAAGTTCCAGACACCCAGCACACCACAGACGAGCAGATGTTCTGCCCTCATTACACACAAAAAGGGCCCTCGGAAGTCCCAAGGACCCAGCAATGCCACATAAACCTCTGAACCACCCCAGCAACGACCTTCCGAACCAGAAAATCAGCTTTTCTCCTCTCTTTCATAAGGCGACGCAACGTCGCCAATTTGTGTAACCCACTGTTGATAAGCACAAACACAAGTTTCGCTAATTCTCCGCGATTTACGTAACCGCTTGGCTACTTCCCCGAGGCGCTGCCCTCAGACCTGCGCCCCGCGCCCCTCCGCGCCCCCCGCTCACCTCAGCTCCCTCACGGGGGGCCCCGCGGGATCCATGCCCGGGGTTCCGGCCGGGAAGCGCTGCCAAGGGAACGGGGAAGGGGGCGGCGAAACCCCCCGGGCTCCCTGCCCCGGCCCGGCCCCCGCGCCTCCCT
>JAWWEV010000049.1:5246596-5262984 GCA_035583235.1 Hafferia zeledoni | reverse complement strand
TGTGACCATTCCTGGGAACGCAGTTTGTACATTACCCCTCCTTTTGCACAAGGCCTCCCACACTCGGGAGCTCCTACCCACCCACCATACCTTGGGAAGGACTTGACTCCGATCAGCAATGTCTATGTAAATGGCTTCTACACTCTTCCATACCTCTGGCTCCAGTTTATGGACCTGCAGGGAAAGAAAATGACTTATTTAACTGGTTGAATGACAGAACATTCCCATCCTAAGACTGTAAAAAGCCAGCTGGAGATGCAGACACCCAGAGCTCCCATTCCATACACACAGAGGACACTGTGGTAAACACACAATATGGGATCTTCTGAAGAACCAAAGGTGCTCACACAGAACAAGTGTTTGGGGGTCAATTTTATTCAGCAGATGTGAGAAGGCAACCAGAGGGAGGCTCTGCCGTGCTAGTGAGATAAGCATTTCAAATCCAGGAACACAGTGAACAAACAGTTCCACACAGCAATTCTCTTATCTAGCACAGAAAGCAGCATTGTGACATTAAAGAGATGAGCAAAATACATGACACAAGTACTTACATTCTCTTGTGTTCCAAGATCTGATTTATGCCAGGTTTCAATTTTGATCAGGAAGTCATCTTTCATATACTCATTCTGTCATCAAAATAAAGCTTCTTGTTACTCTCAGGGCATATAACTTGTCTTCTTATTAGCTAGATAAGCATTAAGAGAGTCAACTCCCAGAATTACAATTTGATTGGGGTCTGACTTAGGAAATTTCAGAATTATTTGTAAGCACATCATTGCTTTTAGCAAAATCAATGATCACTAATTCCTCAAGATCAAATAAAGCACAAGCTTTATTTCACATTGCTTTAGTGAAACATTTGGAGTTCATAAACTGCTTTTCTGCCACTCTTTTCAGAGTTTAGAAGGGATAATGTAAGTCAACTAGGCAGAAACTGTCTTTTCAAACTGTCTTTTCATATTTTGATGCAAATCTTCAAGTTAATAACATATTAAACTGATGCGTTCAGAGCTTTTGACACTGGAAAGGGAAGGGACAAGAAGCACAGTTCTGCCAAGTAAGCAAAAAACTTTCCATTTCTCACTATTACTGTAAGTAGCAAAGGACTTCCAAAGGTAACCCCATCCTCCCTCAAGGGAGTAGAAAGAAAAGCACAAGCCAGTGAAATACTCAGTAGGTAAAAAGGAAGTATCAAATTCAGAAGGCAGATTACTCAAAGGCATGTTATGGCATAGGCTAACTGGCTTTTGCTCAGTTTCCACAGGCAGTGGTACATTCCCATTTGATCCCTGTCCCCAGTCACAAAGTGTTGGTAAGGGGGGGTTAATCTACATGATCTTACAATGATAAAAGCTGAAGTGCCTTTAGCTCAGGCTAAGGAGCTTCTTACATCCAGAACATTTCAGACATTCCACAGGTCATCAGTAAAAGCAATACTTACTGTAATAACTGGTCCAAGAAATCAACACATGAAAAGAAAAAAATACAGCACTTTAGTGAAAAAAGACTGTACAGCAACCACTGCCCTCCTCCCACTATCAGCAAAACACAGGCAGCTTCAGCACCCCAGGGGCTGCCAACACTACTGAGTTAAGAAACATGGAAGTTGTTAAAAACCAGCTAAGTTCACTCTCTTCTCCTCTGGAAATTCTCAGACTTGAAGAAACCCAGAGGAGCAGCAATTAACTATGTACTGCCACTTCTGCTCCCTGGACTCCAGCCAGCTGGATGAGAAGATGGAATAAGTAAGTTCACCTGACAGCATTTTACCAATCGTTTCTCAGCTTGCAGATAAGAAACCTCTCCATAGTTCTGGAGCAAACACATGCTGGATTTCAAGGCAGTGCAGACCTCACTGCTACTGCACGGAGTAACCAGACCCTCTGCATCTCTACTGCTAATGGTAACCAAACTCCCTGGACAGTGAGGCTCAATTATTCAACAGAGAAAAGCCATTAAAGATCCTGTAACAGTCAGCATCTGTTCGATCTGAGCCATCTGAGCGCATCAGAAATTCTGCTCAAAAATAAGGAAGACTGAAGAGGGAGTTGAACTTCATTGGTCTGTTCTGAAGTTTAACATGAAGGCTTTATTAAACAGCAATTTGGTTTTAGAGGTACTACCACAATTTGTGAGTTTCTAACCCAGCATCCTGTAGACAGTTACCATCCTGAATCACCCATTATGTATATCCAGCTTCCTTAATTACCTACTGCTGGGCCTTGGATTCTTCTAAACCCCCAGCAAACTGAAAATTGCTTTTTTACAGCACTTTTACAGAAGACCAATTATTTAGGCTGATATTGCAGTCAGACTGCAGAAAAGACCCAAGAACACTCTTCTCCATGGCACCAGCCCACAGGTGTAACTATTAGACAATCCTTACCACTTTCTACTGTAGAAGTTGTGGACGGACACAACAACTCATTTACAGTTCATACTCTCAAAGGAGCTAAGCAAAGCTTCCACTTAGTACATAAACCCAACATTTTACAGCACAAACAAGTGTGCAGAACTGCAGGTAGTTATAAACTTGGCATTTAAATTCCCTCCATCTGCAGTACTACTTTGATAACAGCACATAATACGCATATTAAAGTAATAACAGCTTTTCAGGGATATATAGGGAAACGTAAGAAGGATGATCTTATATAATTAAAGAAAATACCACAAGGCACAATTTACTAAAAGTGCCGCTTTGTTCCAGTTTAGAAGCTGTGTGTAACAGCTGACATACAAGCCAGCAGTGCCCAGGGAGCAGCACAGACACCGCCTCAGTGCAGGGGGGCACAGGGACAAGCACCATAACTCCGACACTCACACCAGGCTTAGTTCTTACTGTGTCCCTGGCTCTTCAATTCCAGACTCTTGGGAGAGGGGTGAAAGCCCTGCCACCTGCTGTGAGCCAGCACAGCACTTTGTGCTGCCCAAAGACTCACGTGGGGCCCTCCAAGGCTTCTCATGTACACCCAGAAGACCCGAGAGCATCTCAAAGGAAAACAGTGACATGTCAGAAACCCTGCAGCACATCCATGGGTTCCTCTCTCCTGCCCAGTGCCAGCAAGTGAAGGTTTCAGCAACTTTTCTGAGCTTTTCTTGATTCATGTCAGGCTGGCAGATTGTCTAAACACACTTATCAGCCTCCACATCAAAACTGCCTTCTGCTCCAAACCCCACAACAAAGCACTTTCTATCTCATATTATACTGCTCTTTATTACAGTTGAGGATTTTTTTTGTTTTGTTAGCATTCTAGCATATCAAAATCTGAAATTTGACTGTGTTGGAAAACCTTATGCTTGATTTTACAAACACTTTTTTTTCACTTAAGGAGAATTTTAGCAGTGTGTAACTGAAGGATAAGCAGGTAGGAATGACAAAAAAAGTAACTCCACACCTTTGTTTCAGAAATTGGCAGAGAAGGAAAAGAGGAGGAGGACACAGCAGGCAGTTCAGTGTGCTTAGCATGCAAATAAACTAGACATTTACTAGCTAATTTAAGTAATATGCAGAAAGAAAACTACTTAAAAATTGGAAAGGTTGCAAATAACTTTGTTTCCACATCTTGAATTGTGATACATTAAAAATTTATTGTGCAATTGCTGACAGTATCTGAATTTTGTATTTGAAATACCCATTCCACAAAACTGCTGCATGTAATTTCACATATTGAAGTAACACTATCCTCTCCTACTGCAAAGCTTTTTTCTTCTTTCAAAACACTTCAATTAAAATTCTCATAAGTAAACTCTCAAAAAATATTTTTTTCTACATTGAGTTCAAGTACAGTTGGAATTTTTAGGTTTCTAGTTCCCACAGCAACTGTACCACCACCAACTAGCATAAAATGTATCCTTCCAAGACACAAACAGCCTAAAGTAGCCAAAACCACTATGTAAGTTTGGAGGCAAAGTCAAATTTTCAGTTCCTACAGCAGCGAAGACCAGAAAAGCAGCAGTGGTTAAACACTGTGGCTGGCAGCCTCATTAAATACTAAATGCTCCTGTAGAAAAATGAGTTTGACATTATTTCACCAGCTTACAGAGCTACAGAGCCTCACCCCTGCCTTACAGATGGATTCACTTCATGCTTGTTGGGTGAGATTTGGATATTTGTGTCAAGCAACTACAGCATTACCTGTCCTACCATCACTAACACAGATCCTGCAGCTGAGCAAATCCCACCACTAACACTTCCTCCCTTCAAACTGCGTAAGCAAGAGGCAACTGAGACCTGTCCTGTTCCCTTCTTGCATCTTCGACTGTTTTCCCCACCCTGTCAGTGCTGTGCTTGAGCACACAAAATCATCTCTCATGAATTTATTGCATTGGTGTTACACATCTGTTCCTTAGTAGGACTAACATGTTTCTTACTCTGTTCTTTTCCACTGTCCCTCAGTAGCAGCACATCAGACAAGGGCACTTTTTTAACCCCTCAGCACTGTATTTTGCTTTTCCTGACCACAGAAAGGGCTTAGAGAACAGAAATCCAAGATTTCGGAGCTGAAACGGCTTCCATACTGGTCGCCTCCTACCCTTGTGCCCACCCCCAGAAACCAAAAAGCCAGAATCCACAGTCCTTCCTGAGGCACTCACCAGTTCTGCAGTAGGGATAGGCATTCCATGCTTTTTCATGTATATTCAGAGCTCCTTCAGGGGCCAACATTCTCACAAATGTTGGCACCTTGCTGCAGAAGTTGGAAATAGGAAGAAAGGCAGTGATAAGGACCTCATGTAATGAGAGCTCTGGCCCAGCCACTCTGAGACAGGCAGGACATCACCTGGAATGCAAATGCTAGAAACATCCACTTGTGCATATTGGTAGAACTGGGAGGGTTCTCCCCACCCCCGGTATGATGTTTGCCAGAGATGCCAAACAGGACATGTTAATATAAACCCTCTTTATATAATGAAAGATACAAAGAAGGGGAAAAAAATTGGAGGTTGCAAGTAAGTTGAAATCTAGGACGTATTTTGCTCTTTAGCCAAATTCAAGTGTGAAGATACTGGATAGCAGGATCAGACTTGCTTTGAAAAGCCCAGAGCCAGATTTTTTGGGGACAACAGCCCCGTTTCCAGGGGTGGATAAGTATACCAGTGATGCTCACTGCCAGCTGCTGTTATGCTCCTGCCTTACCTCTGTGTCTTTCACTCTTGACATGACCTGTGATTTACAGTTGCTGCAACCCACTTGCATCTGCCTCCAGTTCCTCTTGCCCAGCTCTGGGAGTAAAATGTTTCCCGTACCTCTGTAGGTGGTAGATCTTGTGTGTGTACTGCCCACGCTCTCCATCTCTTTCGTAGGGTTCGTTCACCAGGACCTCCACTCCTTCACCTCCTCCAGTCTCATTCTTACTGGCTTCTGCCACAGAATACAGCTGCCCCACTTGATACTGAAGAAGTTAAAGACCCATTATTAGGATGGCTGTAATTTAGCAGAAGTAAAAACTTCACCAGAAAATACCAAGGACAAATTTATCACCCAGAGGAGAGGGGCAGAGAAAAGGACATCCACTTGTAGGGCCAAATAAGAAGCTTATTTAATTTAATTTGATACTGAAAGCTTGAGTAGTAGCTAGGAGGAATGCACTGCCAATAAGATAGTTACCTTTACCCTTAAATCTTAAGCTCCAAACCCAAACAAAATCAGGAGAAAGCAGAAAAAACTAAAGGAGCATCAGGACAATATTTAAAGAAAACACAGATGATGTCAAGAATACTGTAGAAAAATCCTATGTTTTCACTCTTTTTGGCACACAGGTGTCCCAACTGTTCAGGTCAAATGGAGAATAAGGCACTGCCAGTCCTGAATCAGTAAGCACACAGTAGTGCATCCAGAACAGTCCCAAAGAACTTCATACAAAGTTTTTTTTCCTATGATCTTTGTTCTGGGTTGTGGGTTTTTTTCTGTATCACACTTCCTCTTAGCCACAAGCTTAAACCACTAACAGGGAGTGCACAGAATTTCAACATACAGTAAAATTCTTAGCCTAACATCATTCTTCAGTCTCTTACTGACACACTCATTTGGCAGCATTATTTAGCAGAAATCACTCACACCACTTGATACAATACAGTTTCTTTCATAAGAGGCATGCACAAAACATGAACAAAAGGGGTCATTCTTTTCTGCAGAAGACGTTAATATTAATACACTCTTGCCTCTAGTAGCTACCAAAGGGGATGCAGAGCTCAAAAGAAACATGATCAAATGAAGAAGATCACTCAAGTCTCTCTGAGGCAAAGTTAGATGAGCAAAGTTTGAGGATGAAGAAGCTAAAGCACTAAGTAAAAAAGAAGTGTTCTAACTTAACAGAGTTAAGTCTTCAGAAAACTTAAGCAAGTAAAACAGCCACTGCTGCCAAAGGCAATAGAACAGAGAGGCAATCTGAAAGGGTAATCCACAAAGTGTTTGGCATCAGATATGGAATGACTGAAAAGAAAAAAAAAACCAACACCAAAATCAAAAAACCCTCCAAAACGTAATTCCAAAGCAACGGAACACTGTTCAGGCCATCTTTTGCAGCACAGAGCTGTGCACAAGAATCAGCAACAACACTTACCACTCCCTACACTAAAACCCAGCCTGGAACACTGCAATGCAACCCAGAAATACTTCACTGGGCTGGTACATCTTCAACAACGAAGGAAGGTTTCTACAGTTGTTAAATTTTTTTGTCAGAGTAGCCAAAATAACAACAGTTCCCAAGCTCCATGGTGTTTTGTACATCTGGTTCTAACAGAGACCATGGAAACATTTATTCTTATTGCAAGAGCAGCTTTGCTGGATCTCTCCAGAAGGTACTGGCCCAGGTTATATGAGCTGGCTGGACTGTTCCTGCACTGCTGCAGCAGTTTGGATTTGGGGCTGCAGTACCAGTCTCTGACTTCTGACACTTCATACACCACACTGCTTTCCGTGTGATTCCCTACATGTGACCCACACAAAAACGAATACTCACCTCCCTCCAGAAGAGCAAAGTTGCTTTAGCGGAGTAAGACTCACACATACACTCATAGTGAAGAGAGTTTATCATGGATTTGGTAACTACAGCATTAGAGGGGCTTTGACTGCTTTGCAGCAAGTCCTGGGACAAGTCTTCAAGAGTACAAACTAATTCCTCTTAGTAACAAGTCTCTTATTCATTCCTTCTCCCTTTCAAATACGCAGGTCAAAGTTCAGACACTAAGAGGATAAACCCTTTGGTTTAACATCTTCACCATTTAAACTTCCCTGTTATTTCTGAGCCTTTAATCGCATTGATAAAAGAGAAAAAGGCCCAAATAAAACTGTTCCAATGAACAAACCCCACAGCATCTGCCTGCAAAGGTTAACAGAAAAACAGATTCTGAGTCCATGAATCTGGACTCCAGACAGCTGCAGATGGACCTATTCTTGCAGACCTGAAAGCTCAAAAAAACCTTCTTCTCTTCGGCAAGAAGTCACCCTCTCAAACTGTGTCACAACACCTCCTAGATAGCTGACAGGGTATCTTCATTACACCAAATTTCTTTCAGAAGGCCTGACCTCAACACAGCCATCTCCAAGAACATTTGTTTTCCTGAAAGCAGCTTTGAACATAATTAATAAATAAGATTCCCCTGTGTTTGGCAAGCTCCTTCCCATGTGACAGGAACAGAGAGGCAGCACAGAATGTGTACTCACAGCTCTAATCCATACCAGAATTTCAGTGGCAGCTGGCACAACACCCACACAGCCACTCCCAGTCCATGCTCCCAAAGCTGGCACTGTGCAACACGACATTGGTCAGAGTATGAGAGAAAAGGTTGGCACCCAGAGACACCAAGGTTTTCCTTTTGGTCCCTGCAGTGGGACAATCTATAAAACACAGGAGTGCAGCCTGCCCTTGAGCAGGAACACATTTTGGCGGCTTCCTTGTAGAAGACAGTCTGCTGAAGTCTAACGCCTACATCCCAGCCTTCAAGTTTTAGTCACCACCAGGACTTCTCTTCCACTGTTTTATTCCCACTTTAGCAGTTACTTGTCTAACTAGTCAGCATTGATCTCCTCAGTGCCATCCTGATCACTGGTTTTCTCTTGAATTACATACAATTGGTTAAACCCATTTGTCAGGGAGAGGAAGCTGAATATAGAAGTCTCAGAATATCACAGAACCACACAGAAGACTCCCTCAACCCTTTCATGATGTCTCAAAGCTACAATTAATTTCATTCCCTATTTTACACATTGGTGGTATCAGACTTTTGTCAACAATCTGCATGCAGAAGATGTGAACCCTTACATCTTTTGAGCAAAAATGGCCCATATTAAAGTGAAATCAGAAGTCCTCTTGCTAGCCAGTAATGCTTAATGAGCAGCCAAACAGTCAAGAGCTGTAAGAAGTCTCCAGAGCCCTCTTTAAGAGTTTTGTACACAAGGAAACCCTTGAAGGCAATGAAGCTTTAACAGCTGGTTTGCAGTACAGACAGCAGTGTGGTGACCAAGGGATGCACAGACGTGTCAGCATCTTTCCACAGAGGAAGGGGGTGAAGTAACAGAGAGAGCACTAGTCATCCTCTGAGTCAATGCTGGAAATAACCTTTCTTCTTAAGCCCACTTTTAACACTGCCAGATCACCCAAGTGATATGCAAAGCTAAGTGTACTTTAGAACTCTTTCTGCTTAGGGAACTGGCTCCTGGAACCTGGGAAAACCACCAGACCTTGAAAGACGGCATCATCAGGGCACATGGTGACAATACAGATATTTTGGGAGAAATTAAGTTTGGTCGAGTTGGGGGTCTATCCACAATGCAAGCACTGGAACCAGAGTAGAGGAACACACTTCCTGAAACAGATAACCACAGGGCACCCTCAGACAAGGAGGCTGCCGAAGACTGACAGATTTACCTACAGCCCAAACCCTCACCTTCCCATGGAGGCAGCCCACACACAAGGCTCAGACATGCCTGCCCCTGAACAGCCAGCCAGGGAGGGAAAAGAGCATAGCAAGGGACTCACTTTAACTGGATGAAGGCTAATCCTAGTATCAGAGAACTCAGAAAAACCCTGTGTTGGGTTCCATCCAGTCTAACCCCCTGAAAGAAACAATCTGTATACTGATACTTTGACTTTCTCTTTACACAGCTTGATACCAAGGAGCCATAGCACTACAAGGCAGGGCTCCTGTTATTCAGGCTGAAGTCTTCTGTTCACTGAGCTTGACTACCTTGCCAATAACCCACAGCTTTGTCTAACCTGCAAGTTTACATCCTTTGCTTACTTGGCAAAGCTTATCATGTTAGTCCTTCCTTTGTCAAGGGCCTCCCCACACAAGTAATGCTCAGGCACAATAAAAGATCCAAAGATCCCTACTGTAATACTTCAGTCTGACTTCTGTTAAAATTACTTGAAACAAATTAATGCAGAAAGCATAAAAGCTACAGACAGGAAGCAGGCAACAGACAGACTTCTGGCATTACAACACAGCCCACAGATCTATAATACTACTCTCTGATCAGAGGTCTAGGCTTTCCATCAGCATGTCATACCTGTCACAGCAGGCTCATCCACAGGAGCAAGACCCTGAGCTTAGACACTGCTTTGTTTTACTAAGCAGCCCCGTGGTTGCAGGAATGCACCACATCAAGTTCTAAACTGTGTTCTGTCAAAAGTTCTAAAAAATTTCTAAAGGTTATGCTTAAAACAGCACTGCCATGAGCGAGCCCCCACTGTCTGTGCCACACTACCTGCTATATTCAGAGGAAAGAAGAATGAACAAGAGTGCTGTTATCACAGCTCTCCCCAAGAGTTAGAACAAGCCCATGATCAGAGCTCACAAACCTAAGGCTTACAGCCAAGGATCACAAGAAAAAAAAATCCACCTATAAGAAGAAATCTATTACAGATATGCTGCAGACTCAGTCATTTCAATTTCTACCTTGCTAGTATGAAGGTTAAAACATTCAAAACACTTATATGGTCAGATTCTCTGTAAGAGTGGTGTTGAATCAGAAGGGAGGAAGGAAAGGCAAGCTGGAACTCAGAGGAAACAGCAGGGAAACAGCCACAGACTCTGCACAGCTATTCTATGACCAGTTCAGTGATCAAAAGCATAATGTCCATTATAAACTACACTTCTCTTAATTAGAGCTTTATCTAAACAAAAAGGAAGTTTTCTGTCTGTAAGAGCTATAAAAGACAGGTCTTAAAGAGTCCTAGGAAAGATATACACAGTCCTTCTTTTGCAAAACCAGCCTCATATGCCACGAGAAATTTTTGATCTTTGCCTAAGAGTTTAAAACCAAGAAGTTCCAGCAACACATAGTTTAAATGATAACTTAAAATTCGTACTGAAGCTTCCTCTTCGTGTTAAAAAAAATAAAGAACAATAGTACTACTCCAAAGGAAACTGCATGTTAAAACAGACAACTCAAGATTTATAGTCAGTGTATCTGAACGCATAAGAGATCAGTACCCTCAATCTTTTATTTGGTCAAAATGGTGGTGAATGAATAGAACAGCTCCCAGGGGTCCTGAAGACAGTTATATCCTTCTCTTGCATTTCCAGTTTTTGTTCATAAGAACTGCTTTGATCCCAAGTTTATTCACAGTCCTAAAGAAAGGAAGGAAGGAGAAAAGAACTTACCTCTTCCACAGACACAGGCAGGATAACTCGGCTGAAAGGGAATACAGAAACAGAATGTTAACAAATATCCCCACAGCTGCAAAATCTACACAGCACATTCCTCACAGCAGTGGCTGCACAGCTCTACTCTCCAATCAGTATTCCAGCATCCACCCAGGGCCATCATCCCGAGCTCTTACTCTTTAGTCACAAGACTATTTATATAATAACCTCAAAGAAAACCAACACATGATGAGGCATAATTAGAATCCTCTACTAAAACCCTATAGTTCAAGAGACCCTCACTGGTGATACCTCACTGGCCTGCAAATGTACTCAGTACCAACACAGCCACGTGTTCCTTCTCACCCATCCTTTCAACAGTCTCATCTGATTTCTCCTCAAGCAGCTGCAGAGGGTTGCTGTGGGCCTCAGCACTGTGCTGAGCTCTGCCACAGCCACAGGGCACTGCACAAGCTGCTGACATGGCCCAAGCCAGCAGGAGACAGCCCTGAACAGCAAGCAGAGGGAAGGCTTCCTCAGAGCTCACTGCAAAGGAAGTGCTGCCACTTCTACACGAGTTCCTTCTTTTCACATTGTGGTTTCCTCAACGCTTCCTAGAATCAACTGGCTGGACAACAGAGCAGAAACTGCCAGAAATCACACTGAGATTTTTTGAAAAAGAATAAATGTAAAGCTGAAAGAAATGCACACGTGTTAAGGCCTTTAAAAATATCATATCTATCGATAAAATGAAATTTGTACTTAACTTCTGCTTTCAGTAAGGATGATGCTAACAAGGAACCAGTGCAAGATAGAGATATGGATACTGCTACTGTGGGTGGAAGAATTCCCAATTCTCTGGGAATTACTCTAAAGAAACTAGGACACAATGGGATCAGAAAAAAGTCCTCCTTACTAGCAAACCAATTTTTAAAAAGCAATACTGGTGAAAATTGACTTATTTTTTAACACGTTACCAGCAAGACAGCACAGAACAAACTGCAAGAGGAGCAAAGTTTACAGATTATGCAAGATTACTTATGACAGCAATGCTCTATGCTGGCTGCAAAGTACTGCAGAAAGAGCTACTGAGAACTGCAGATGAAGCCCAGTGTTAGTAAAAGCAGAATAATGCACTACAGGCACTTGTTTTCACCAAACAGATGAGGTTGCTGAGCCCCAAATTAGCTACTGCCAACAAATATCTCCGTTTTTTTATGGAAACATCATCTCAGCAGCAGTTCAAAAGTAAACCAAACATCAGAAATTGGAACAGCACACACACGCTCACACACACACGCTCACACACACACTCACACACGCACGCGCACACACACGCGCTCACACACGCGCGCACACGCGCG
The DNA here is from genome assembly GCA_035583235.1 of Hafferia zeledoni. Lineage (NCBI taxonomy): Eukaryota > Metazoa > Chordata > Aves > Passeriformes > Thamnophilidae > Hafferia > Hafferia zeledoni. The sequence continues at coordinate 5,251,033 of JAWWEV010000049.1, read as the reverse complement.
CACACGCGCTCACACGCGCGCTCACACGCGCGCTCACACGCGCGCTCACACACACCCACACACAAAGACTATTATGTCACTATGATCTCTCACGTGCCAACATCTTGGAATACTGCACATAGTCCTGGTCACCTCATCTCAAAGAGGATACCAATTCAGTGAAGGAAGGGAAAAAAGATGAGTGGAAACAGGAAAAGCTTCCATGTGAGAAGAAAGCAGTTAGGCACAGCCTTTCAGCTTGTGAGAAAAAACCAGCTAAAGGGTTCAGGTATGACAGAGCACTAGAGATCATGAATAGTGTCAAAAAGTGAAGGGGGAAGGAACAGTGACAGTCTTGCAACAGAACAATCATTAGGCAAAAAATTTTAGACCAAATCAAGTGTATTTCTTTACATCATGTCTACTACAGTCACGGGATTCCTTACCAAATATGGAAGTATAAGCGTTTTTCCATAGGATTTGATCAAGTCATGGAAATCTGTGTGCCCCTGATGGCAGGATACACTGACCAACAATTGTACCTGCTATCAGACACTGTTTCCTGAAAATATCTGCTAAAAGGCAAGATGGAAGAGGATCTTTGGTCCCATTCAGTATGGCATTCCTTACATAAGGGAGGACAAAAAAAAGGAAATGGATTTTCACAGGCAGACCTCGTCATCAATCATGACATTAGGTTAGTTACCTGGATAAAACTGAGGTTAAATTTAAATGAAAGACAGGTGATAAATAAAGGTGAAAGTCCAAGAAATGGGGAAGAAACAATGGCTTTGGAATGGAGTTAAAATACTTTTCTTCAGAAAATTTGGTGTGAAAACACTGAAGCAGGCTAATGAAATTTCATGTAGGAAACTGGAAGACACTAGATCTGAATATTTATCTTAGAGTTCAATGCTCATCAGTGAAGAAACAGAAACAAACAACTTCAACAGTTTACAATTTGTTCAGCAAACCAAGAATGCAGGAGTGCATAACACTTACGGGTATTCAAGTAAGTAATAAAGAAGGAGGAGGGAAGACCTCAAGAGGGTCTGGAGGAAAAGCTTCACAGGAGCAGCAATGGGAACAAAGATTCCTAAGTTTAGGATAGAACCCACTCATCTTATGAGAAATTACACAGTGTCGTTGGCCTGAAAATAGTGAGGAACATTTAAGATCCCTCTTAGATTAAAATCTGTCTCAAATGACAGCAAAGGGAAGTCCAGCTGCAGAGAAGGGCAGTGTTATTATCGTCACTTCACAGGAAAGGGAAGTGAGTCTCCATAGTCAGATTCTCCTCAAGCTCTCCTGATGTAGCTTAAATCAAAATAAGGAGAGCAAGCAAGACTTTAACCAGCATTTACAAATCCTGAAACAAAAAAAATGCCAACAAGTGAACAAAATCCATGCAGAGTATCTGCAGCATGGATGGATAGAAACAAAAGGTAAGTCTGAAAGTCTGACAGGACATCAAGCAAAAAGTTAAAGTCATCACTACATAACTGCCAGGACGAGAATCTGCACAGACAGGACGATACAGACTGACTGACAATAAAATGACAGCAGGTTTTTGTAATATTGCTCTGTTTCTGTACCATCACCTCAAATACCTATGAGCAGACAACAAAACCCATTTGATGGAGTGGGGAGGACGTGACAAGGGGTCACAGAGGTGGAAGAACAATCTGTTCAGATGACACACAGTTACAGATCACTTACATTTTTACCACCTACACTAGGGAGGCTGTAAGGTATGTGTATGCAGTGTTTGGGCAAACAATTAATATAAACAACAGCAAAACAGTAACAGCAAAGTACTTCAAATAGCCAGGTCACACCAAAACAAGGGGCTTCTAGATGCTTCCTGGAACAGGAGATTTCACCCAAAAAAATCTCTAATAGGATGTAAAATGGGCAACTTCAACATACGACACTGAGGAAAGAACCAATACAATGACACAACTCAGCATGTGCAACTCTTAGAGATGGTTGGGAATCCCAAGAAGCCAAAAAATAAATACTCTGTCAAAGTATATCACCAACCTTGACTGTCCTTACAGACACATATATATTACTAAGGACACAAAGAAGGGAAGAAAAGAAAAAGGACAAGGTAGCTAATGACAGCACTTAAAAGGTCTGCTGATCCTTCTGAAAATAGAAATGGAAGTCTGTAAAAAGAAACAAATGTAGGAATTTTGGTATTTTCACCTTTACTCTTAACATTAATACTTCGCATCTTGTTTCTGAAACAGACAGTGTGAAAGACCAGGAGACATGCTTGGTGAGGGAAATAATATTGAGTAAAATGACTTTTGGAAGTGATGCTCATAAAAATGAACTGTTCATACTCTTAGAAAAATGTGAAAATTCCAAGTACATATGTTCCCACCTTTACAGCACAGCTCACTGCCAGTGAGCTTTACTGTGGTACAGGCCAAGAGTTTGGGAGAAGAGCCATGAAGAAGATACATGACTGTGAATAGAATAAACCAGCCAAGGTGCTATCAGAGTAGCAGTAAACTCACAGGAAAATATCAACAAAACAGAGGTTATAGGAGGAGTTAATTATCTTTTCATGCATCTGAAACCAAGTACTTAGTCCAGGCTTCTGTCTGTTACCCAGTTTAATGCTACAGAGTCTCTGTGTTACAAAGAGAGCTCTGCTGCTGCTGCTCTTGAGTTCTACGCTCCTGTTGTTGGATAGAAATAGCAAGGGTTTAAGATTGGAGAGAAAAAAAGTTAATCAAGTCTGAAGACAAGTACAAGGACCAGTACAACTCTCAATACAGTTTTAATATTTAAATCCACTCCATGGTCCGTAATCTGGCAAAGTAATTGCTATAAAGAGTGCACAGTCATGTAGGTAAATGTGTTTAAGGGAAGACCTGAAAACCCACATTATCACTGGGATCCCACATACCTTTTATAAGGGAAGAGGAAAATAAAAACAGAAAGTCTCTTTCACTACTCCAAATAAGTTTACAACGACGGAATGCACTCAACTCAAGACCGCACTTGAGTTAACCTTAAGAATTCAGGAAAGAACTACATGCAGGAATATGCAGAGCTTGAAGACACCCAGGCAAAGTGCACCAGTCCAAGAATATATTCCACATTAGCAAGCCCAAAGCTGCTGAACCAAAGACTTCTGTGAAGAAAGTGACTGTGACTAATAGTTATACACCCTGACGTCCAGCCGTTTTCCACCCCTTCATCCCCATCACGGGGCACAACAACCGCAGCAGTATCAGGGTCAGCAGAGAACTCCAAGGATTGGTTTCCAACATCCAAAAATATTCTGCTGCTGCCTTATCCCTGACATTCTTGGAGCCTCCCCTTAGCGATTACACAGCTCAAGGCGGAGGGGTGCAAAGCCAGCCCTGACACTCGGCTCTGTTACAATGAGCAGGGGGCCCGGACGCCCCCGCCTCCCGCAGACACCCCCGGGGCTGAGCCCCGGTGCGAGGCCCTCGGCACCGGAGCACCCACCGCCCGCCCGCCCGCCCGCCCGCGGGGTCCCGCAGAGGGCCCGAGCGGCCCCCGCCCCGCCGTGACCTTCACTGCCGCCCCCCGGCCCTGCCGGCGCTGCCCCCTCCGCCCGCCCTGCCTCGCCGCGCCCACCGCGCCAGGCCCGGAGGTGACCCGAGGGCCGTAGGGGGCCGGGCTGGGAGCTCCCCGCACTCACTATTCCTTAATGAGCACCATGGCGGTACCGCCGCGCCTCCCGCCCGGGCCGGCCCCGCCGAAGGTGACACGAGGCGCGTCCCGGGGCCGCTCCGCCGGGCCGCGATGGACGAGCCGAGCCGGCCGCGCCGCACCGGGACGGGGGGGCCGCGCCGGGGCCGGGGCCGGGGCCGGTTCGTCTCTGCGGCAACGGCTGCGTCAGCTCCGCGCGGGGCGGGCCCGAGCAGGGCCGGCAGCGCCGCCCCCGCGGGGCGAGCGCGGCCCTCGGAATGGGGAGAGCGTGGCCCCTCCCTCGGGTGTTCCCGGGTCAACTGTGACATTTTAAACTGTAGCCGCTCCTTTAGGGTTCTCCCAAGAGGTGTAAACTGCACGGTATGATTTGCTTCACCTCCAAGGCTGGCGTTCCCAACGCACTGCAGCAGTCACAGGAGGGCCACTGGCAGGTTTTCTTGGCAGTCCCTCAGATTTTCTGAATCAACTCTGGTGTTTTTAATTATAGCTGCTTCTTTAGGTTCTCTCAAGAGATGTAAACTGCACAGTATTGATTGTTTCAGCTCTGAGACTAGAGTTCCCAAGAAGTCTCCCAGCAGTGCCACAAAGCCATCCTGCTGCCAGTAGGTTCTCCTACAATGATAGAATCATACAAGGGTTTGGGTTGGAAGGGCCCTTAAAGATCATCCAATTCCAGCTCCCTCTGCCATGGGCAGGGACACCTCCCACTGTCCCAGGTTGCTCCAAGCCCTGTCCAACCTGGCCTTGGACACTCCCAGG